>APFE030990684.1:39305-56018 GCA_000404065.3 Pinus taeda
TTTTTACACCTGCATCATCCAGCTTGCTTATAGAAATCAGATTTCTGGCCAATGCAAGAATATGTAGAACACCTGGAAGTGTTCTAACCCTTCCACCTTGCAACTTCAACTTTAATTTTCCGTGACCAACGATTCTAGCCTTCCTATCATCCCCTAAGAAGACACCATCACCATCGTATTTCTCATACTCGCAGAACCACTCTCTATGGGGAGTGAAGTGAAAGGATGCACCTAAGTCAATCAACTATGCCTCATGATCTACATGTGTACTTAAAGAAGCCAAGTACACATCCCCACCTTCATCGGAGGTGGTTTTCGCCTCTACAGAAGGAGCATCATCAGATCCATTTCCTTTTTCAGGAGCTTTAGATTTACATTCCCTTTTGTAGTGCCCTTCCTTTCCGCATTTCCAGTACACCACCTTTACGGGTTTTCCTGGAGATTTAGATCTCCCTCTAGATTTAGATCTGCGACTGGATGACTTATTTTTGTTTCTATTCTAGAATCGTTCTCGTACAGACAAGGCATCACCATTTTGGCTCTCCATATTTTTCCGTCTCATCTCCTCCGTCGGCAAGGATGAGACTATTTCATCAAACTGCAAGGCAGTTGCATTGCTACCTATTGCAATAACCAGACTATCCCATGAATCTGGTAGAGAACACAACAAATTGATGTACTTATCTTCATATGAAATTTTAATATCGATAGATAATAACTGACTTACCACAGTATTAAATGCATTTAGATGCTCTGTCACCAAGTCTCCATCTTTCATCCTCAGGTTATATAGATTTTTCCATATGAACAGTTTATTCACTAGACTTAGATTGGTACAAAGTCCCTAACTTGTCCCACAAAGCCTTAGCCGTAGCCTCCCCTGATAGATTTAGTAATACTAAATCTGAGACACATAATTGTATTGTGCTCTTTTCCTTCCGATCCAACTTCTTCCATTCTTCATCGGGCACTCCCATTGGTTTAGTACCCGTATCTACCACAATCCATTGATCTTTATCCACCAATACATACTCCATATTGAGTTCCCACAACTCAAAAATATGACCATTAAATCTCTCAATCTCTATCTTTGCACTACTCACCATCTTCTTTCACCACCAGAATCGATCCCGCAGATCTCCCACTGAACACAGTCTACCACAGGCCCGAGTGAAACCCCTTAAAAACAAAGGCATCCCCTTGAAGCCAAAACAACTCTGATACCAAATGTAGGTTTTAAACCCATATAGAAATTACCTACATATGAATTCTAAAACACAAAAAATAAACAATGCGAGAGCATAACACATAAAACACATATACACAAGGATTTTCCCCTGGATCCCAAAACCAGGACTACCAGATTGTTTTTTCATTATGTTCCTTTCAATGTTATAATACGTATTTATACATTCTGAAGCATCCAATACCATGGACCGAAAACCATCGCGTCCAAAACCATGTGCGAAAACCATGCGAAAAACCATAGGTAGGTTTGCCCAACCTAATATCAGGTCCAAAAAAAAATTCCCGGGGCACTGCCCCGGACCCCGCTCTAACTCACCGATTAACTACATGGGCTAGTCATGGAAAGAAAATAACACAACCAAACAAGGCGTTGACACAAGGCAATGAGGACGACAATTCATAGAGAAGAATTAAAGAAATCGATTGCTTCACATGCACGTTTGAGAGATTTAAATGGGGAAAAGAGTGGCCATTCGAGTGTGATGTCAAGCTCTGTGGAGTAATAAATAATCATGAGAGTCACATTAGAGTGTGAAAGCTACCTGAGATTAAATTCTCAGTATGGAGGATTACTCAGTGAGTCAGTAAAGAACTCGAAAGCCTATTTTTGTGTTTAATGCCATGGCAGAAGTTCCACTAGCAGATATAATAACAACATGAGGAGCCATGCCAATGTGCACTTGGGAAGTATGGTCATAAGCAATAGAGAAAAAATTGTGTAGTATGCATCAGAGGATCAAAACCATCAATTTCCATCGAGCAATGTAGGGTGTAGAACATATTGTAGAAGTGATGAGGACTGAGAGCCATGAGAGAAGGTAGAGTGTTGAGGATATGTTGTTATGAGTAGCAAGCAAAGAGTAACTGCATGAGACCAAAGGGAGTCTATGGAACAATAGTGGACTGAGAGCAGAAGGTGTTTTTGCAATGAACCAGATTGGCATTTTCTCTATAAATGTATATGCTTCTATTTTTAGTTTGAAAATTGTATGAAATAGTAGAACAATGGCAAGAGTAGGTTGCTACCTGCATTCATAAGAGCTTGGTGCCTCTTGGAAATTTGGTTCTTGCTAACCTAAGCGGTTCGATGCCTCCTGTGAGTGGGTGCTCACAAAAAATTGATGTAATTAAGTAGGTGTTTAATTTACATCATAAACAAACAACAATTTGGTTATTTTTTCCCTCTGGTTTCAACATGAAAACATCGGTGTCAAATGTGTGTGATGCTCATGTGATTGGCTGTATGAACATGAATAATTAAACTTGTTTCTCACTTTCTTTATGAATGAATGCTATCATAAGTAACAAAATATAAAAAGGCACTAAATTCATATTCAAGAAAAAGAATTAAGAATATCACTATTACTGATTCACCGCCCGCCCCTCCCCCTAGTAATTCCTTATTCCAACACGTAGCCCAAATTGGGTGAACCATTTATATTGATGTCTCCTTTTTATTGTTTTATTATTATGTGTTTATTTATGCATTCATTTTTATTTTATTTTTTGTGATTTTATTCCTAACACATTCATGCTTATGTGGTCCAATGGAGACTATCTTTTGGAAAGGCCGTTTATTTTCTTACCTTCGCTAAATAATACTCCGTGAAGAATTAGGTATATTTTTAACAAGGGAAGTCTGAAGTGTTTTCTCATTTTTTTGAGTTTAAGGAAATGGTTGAAAATAAAAGCGGTTTGAAAATTCTCACCCGAAGAACATATAATGTCAGAGAATTCAAATCAAATCAAATTTCCAATTATTGTAGAAAGAATGGAATAAGCAAGATTTTACTAATGCATGCTCTCCTCAACAAAATGGATTCATGGAAAGAAAAAATAGGACCATAGTTGTGATGGATTGAATTGTGATAAAAACGAATTCTCTTAGAAATGAATTTTGGGCCAAAGCAGTGCACACAACAATCTACACTATTAACAAATGTCCTACAAGAGTTGTAGTGAATTTTTATTTCAAAGGAAGAATGGTCAAGTTACAAATCAAGTGCTGCACATATGATATTTTTTGGTTGCACTACATATTCACATGTTGCTAAGAAAAACTAGAGAAAATTAGATGATAAAAGTGTGAAGATAATTTTTATTGGGTATAACATTAAAACAAAAAGTCACATGTTATTTCATCCTCAAGAAAATCAAACTATAATAAGAAAAGATGTTGTCTTTGATGAAAAAGGAATTTATTAGTTAGTGCATGTAAAAATATAATCAAGTAAAAAATGAAGTAGAAATTGGTAAATTATCTGGTTTTAAAAAAGATGAAGAAGCATAAATAGCTACCATAGGTCATTCTAAAAGTGATATGTTGGATGGAAATTTTTGAGAAAAATAATTACTAGATCACAAAATTCCATTATGAATTTTTCCCTTATGGTTAAATTAATGAACATGGATAACCTATATTATTATGTGGAAGCATCAAAGAAGGAAGAATGAAATGAAGCTATGAAAGAAAAATTTAATGCCTTGGTGAAGAATAATACTTGTGACTTGGTCAAATTACCCAGATGAAAAGTTGTAATTAGTATTAAATGGGTGTATAAGACTCTATAAATTAGATGGTTCAATTAATAAACATAAAGCCTATGTAGTTTCCAAACGTTATGCACAAAAGAAGGGATTGATTATACAAAAAAGTGTGCTCTAATGGCCCAGTTGAACACAATAAAAATGGTTCTTGCATTGGATATATGATATAAGTGGATAATTAGCTAGATGGATGTCAAATCAGCTTTGTTAAATTGTTATGTAGATGAATAAATTTATGTAGAGTAACCTGAAGGTTTTGATATTCAAGGAAAAGTAGATCAAGTTTACAGGTTGAAGAAAGATTTGCATGGCCTCAAGCAGGAAACAAGAGCTTAGTATTCAAGGATTCATAAATATTTCCAAGGTCATGGATTAGTCAAGAATGCATTTGAGCCCAATCTTTATACTCTTCAGTCAAGTCAATATATTCTAATTGTAGCAATATATTTTGACGATTTGATCTACATATGGAACAATTTTGATCTATTGGAAGTAAGTCACATTTGATCATTGAATTCAAGATAACATATCTTGGTGAGTTGCATTATTTCTTGGGTATCAAACTACAATAGAAGGCCAAAGATAGTATTATCATGTCACAAACCAAGTATACTTCGGATATTCTAAAGAACTTAAACATTTTGGGTTGTAAGCCAGTATTAACTCCTTTGGAAGTTAGGTTGAAGTTATACATAAATGATGACTCTAATCTAGTTGATGCTACTCTATATCCTCAATTGCTTAGAATTATAATCTACCTAAATGCAAGTTGACTAGATATATTCTTTGCATTCAATATTATATCAAGATTCATGTCAAAACTCTTGAATTGCATTAGAAAGTAGCTAAGAGAATCGTGAGATATATATATGGTACCATGGATTAGGGTTTAGTATATAGATCTATAAATAATTTCAGGATAATTGGTTATACATATTCAAATCGGGTAGGTTGTATGGATGACAAGAAATCTACTTTAGGTTATTCATTTAGCATGGGTTCAACAACGATTGCTTGGAGTATTAAAAATAAACCTAAAATATCTTTCTCCGCAATAGGAGTAGGGTATAAAGTAGTAATGACAAAAGATTTTCAAGCCATGTCGTTAAGAAGAAATTTGGAGAATCTACATGAGCATTAAGAACCACACAATAGGTTGATTTGTGATAGTAATAGCGTTATTCAAATGACCAAGAATCCAATTTTCTACAAGAAGACCAAACACATTGATATACAATATTATTTTGTTTAAGATTTGGTTCAACATGGTGTGATTGAGATTATGTATTGCAGAACAAAAGAATAAGTTGTAGATATCTTCACCAAGGCACTCCCAAAGGACAAGTTCTACAGATTCAGAGACGATATTGGAATTTTTCCAAAGGATTATTATGGAGAAGAAATGTTGGAATAATGATACATTTGTAATATTATAGATTTAAATAATATTGATTTTGTTATATCTTGCCAGGTATAATTTGAGATAAAAAAATATGGTTGAGTGAATTGTGGAGAAGTTATTGGGAGATCGTAGAAGATAACTATTCAAGCATTAGCTCTTGTATATGTATAAATATTGGTCTCATTAAATAAAATGAGTTGAGTTGGTGTATTTTATTGCTAATATTTTGTGTTGCTCCATTAAAAGCTAGTGTAATAATTCGTCTGAAACAACATATTATTCACAAGTAATTAAATGGACATTGTAATGGATCATTAAGAAAGTCTTTTCGTTTTAATGATCTTGTGTGTTTTTCAAATGAACCTTTAAATACATTTTTAAACAACTATTTAATATTGTGTCAATCACTAGTTCAAAATGGCTAAATAGTTACTAAAAAAACGACTAAAATTTTCATATAAATTACCGTTTTTCAGTCGATGACCAATAGTAGCTAATTTACAATATCTTATAACATGATCAACTTTTAGCCATTGATTGGTTGTCTCAATTTTATCGTCTAGTAGTATATTTAGTCATAACTTTGGTCATTAATTGTCACAATTAATGACCAAATACACAATAAAATATATTACCATATTATCGCTCGAGAAAAGTAATTAATGACCAAAGAAATATAACCAAAATTTTGGTCGTTTTATAAGATACTATAAATTAACTACTAATAGTCCTATATATGTAAAGTTTAAGTTATTTGTAATCACAAATAGTCATTTATCTTTTTTGGTAGTTTCATATTCATTATATAAATGACTGATTTAGTAGTTTATATTCATTTTATTTACTTTACTAATTTCATTATAAACAACTAATTCAGTCATATATTCATTTTATTTGTATTCATCATTAATCAATATAAACTACTAATTTAGTAATTTTAGATTGATTTTATGTGTTCATTATTAATCAACACAAATTAATTAGTATGATTTTGTGAATAAATTAAAAAAAAAAATGTCATACAATGTGCATGTTCATCTAATATGAAAACAAAAAGTTACATATGCTAATTACAATATTAAATAATATCAAGTACAACTATAAATAATTTCAACCACAAATTATATTATTTGAAATGTCAAGTATTACAATACAATTTTACAACTTTATAATCTCGGTTGGACTACAATTTACACATGAAATATGTTAGGTCCCTATAATAATAGTGATTCCCCCATTACTATTGTAATTGTAGTCCTTATTGTTATTATCACTAGTAGAAAATGATGAAATTAGTGACTAGGTGACTAAAGATGTTAGTCACACAATTATTTCAAGTGAATTACTACTAAATTTGAGCAATTTTAAGTGACCGAACTAAAAATGACAAACTTAAATGACTAATTTAGTCTATGGATAAAATATACGACTAGATAATAAGTGACAAAATTAATAATGATTAACTTAACTGACTATTATAGTCTAAGAATAAAAATATGACCAAATAACAAGTACAACAAGGATATGAATTAGTCATTTATGTTAGTAATATTTTATTGTGTCCCTCTATAAATGGTAAATTACAATTTTGATATCAGAGTGTTACATTTCACTACAAGGGTCTCTGAATCCATATGCAGTGTTAAAATTTAGAGACAAAGGGGTCTCTAAATACATATACAATGTTAAAGTTATGATTACCCTTTTGTCTCTAAAGTTTAACACTATAGACGGATTCATAGACCCCCTTCTTTGAATCCATCTTCAGTGTTAAATTTAGAGACAAAGGAGTCTGTGAGTCCATCTGCAATGTTAAAATTTAGAGACCCTCATCTACAATGTTAAACACTAGAAATGGAAAATTGAAATTTTGATACTAAAGTGTTACATTTCACTAAAATTTAATGTTATAGATGGATTCAGAGACCCCCTCGACCCCCTTAAAGTGGGTATCGGAATCCATCTACAATGCTAAAAGTTAGATATTAGATGGATTCAACGACCCCCTCAAACGGGTCTATGAATCCATCTATAATGCTAAAATTATAACAATTTTATACAATATTATTGAGTATAAGTTTACAATATATAATAGTTCTACACTCCTTTTGGAAGGATGAATAAGAAAGAGAGTTTGAAACTGATATTGAAGGGTTTTAAGAGTTAATAGGAATTTGTTCCTCACATCCTAGAGAGACAACACACTATTTGTTGTGGGGTTTTTGTGGTGTTGTTACATACCATGGTTGATTATTGCACTAGATTCATTGAGGCAATATTTATTGTACTAATTTGAATTCAAAGTATATTGATTAATTTAAAACTTATCAATTAATATAAATGTAGATTACTCTAAAGCCATATTATTCTATACATAATTCTACAAACACGTGCAGGGTTGCAAAGCAGAGCTTAGTTTCTAGTCTTGCACCTAGGTAAAAGTTGGATTATTCTCCCTTATAATAAATAGAGGAAACTCAATTAGAAAATAGTTGAATTATTTAAATTTAAATATAAAAGATGTATGTTCTTATGCATTTTTAGTTGATAATAATTAACATATTCTTATTTATATTCCCTCGTTTAAACTATATAGTGTAAAAGAAAAGGTATTTTTAAATATTATGATCCCAAATATGAAGATGGACACTCAACCTAGTTTTTATTTTCAAGCCCACAAGTAGAAATTGTGGAATACCATTTAGTTTGGAAATTATCCCATCCCAAGTCTTAACTTTATCTTTTCTTCTTATTTTTTTGTCCAAATACATTATCCCACCAAAAAGATGCCTTCCCTTTCAACTTTGTGAATATATGCTTCACTCTCTTAGGGTCCTAAATTTCTCAAATTAGAGGGATTTATCCATCTTCCAAAATTAATAAATCATCTAGTCTTATCTCCCATGGGTCCTCTACTTTTCACTCTTCATTACTCACATCATGAATATCTACTGCAACCCCTATTTTCTTAGCTTCCTCCATGGAATCCATTCCAGTTAACATGAACCTCAACATCTAGGGAATTTTATTCATGGTTATGTTTCTCTCTACCCTATGATTGCATTCCTAATTCCCTTATGTGCTCTTTTGCAATTCTCCTTGTTATAGCTCCACCAAACAAATTCCCTTTGACAACATTGTTCTTCAATTCATATGTGGGCCTCAAACCTACTTTGATACCAAAATAATGTAGCCTAAATTAGTATTTACATATCATGGTTACAAATCCACTTCAAACATAACACATGATAAACAATTAAAAGCACACACAAAAATTTATATCCTAAACAAAATAAAAGATGAATTTACTCTTAGAAAGACATGGAACCCATATCAATACCCCTTAATTCTTCTTTTTAGCTAAACTAATTTCTTACACTCAAAAATTCATTATAATTTACACTCTTAATAAATTTGAAAGAATATATATTTTACAACTTTTTAAATTTCAACAAACTATTTTTTAATCAACCAATAACTTAAAAACTTTAATAATTATAAACAAATAAATAATAAAAATCTCTAATAAAATTTATAATAAAAAGAAAATCCTTAAAAAAACTAATATAAAACTACATATTTATCTATCCTTTAATACCAATCAACCAACTTTTATAAAAAATAAATATGATCACAAACACTCGTGCTATAAAAATTTTCCAAAATAAATTCAAGTTTCCCTCAATAATCTACATCAATGAATTCATTTGATCTTAAGCATCTAAACCCTCAAAGACTTGGAGAAACCCGACTAGAATAATACAATGAAATCCTCATATGCTCATGTAGAATCCACCATTATTCCACAATGGCCTCAGAAAAGATGACAGAGGCCATGAACAACAATGGAAAGGAGTTGGATAAGGATCCGACCGTTGGTTTTCCTCTGGTGATCATGATGAATGAACAACGATGGAAAGGAGGTGGATTGGGATTCGACTATTGGTTTTCCTCTAGTGATCATGATGAATTTCTTGAACGGTAGCATAATCGATTAAGAAACCCTTTGTGGCATTGCCTTCGTCCAGCATGTGGGTGCTTAGAATCAGCCATGGTTGTGATCCTTCATTCCCTTGCTTATCTCCCCTGGGATGCCCAGAGGAGGCTTCAGCCATGGAAGTTGATCCTCTGCCTCGGCTCTTCTGACAAGGTTGTCAATATCACCCTTATCACAGATCTAGGGTTGCAGCTCCTCCATGTCCACACAACCAGGGCCGAAGAGGTGGTTGATATTGTCATAGTCTTGTTGCACATGTACTTGCTATCGAAATGAGGATTTTTTAGCTCCAATTGGCTTGGATCTCTCGAGCCCTATTTCCAAGATACCCATCACCATGGTCTCATGCTACGGATCACCAACTGACCAGCCTCGGCCTACACTCTTACCACCAAGAGCTTGGATTGAGCTTGGCATCCAAGATTACAATCCTCTATTAGGATTTCAAAGAGGTATGTGCTATTGATACCTCTATTATATTTTTTAGAACACTTGCCTCTAAATAACTAATTTTGCAGGTCAACTCTCTAATGGCAATTGAGAATTAATGAACACAGAAAAACATTCTAGAACATCAATATTTTTTGGCATTTGAATGTTGGATCTGTGTGCATTTCTGGCAATGCCTTAACAAACACTATCTTTAAATAAAGACTACCCAAGGGTAATTTGCAATGACCTTCCATGATTTTTTTAGACACAAAAAATTTCAAGCCATGGAGCATTTCTTTGGCTTTACAATGATGGATCTGGAAAACTTGCACTCATAGGAATTATATTATGACCAACTTCATCTCAACATGTATAAGATTTACATAATTCTTTTCCTATGCTTGGGGACATGAGTAATGATAGAGGTGATTTTAAACTTCCCTTTATGTGAAGGGAAAATTTGTGAGAGGGTGCAGATATTTTCCCCCAGTCACCAAATAGATGGATACTTTTAATGATTTTCTTTCGACAAGTGACCTTATTTCACTCCACTGTGTTGTGACAAAATAAACATTTCAAATTCTCAATCTTAAAACTTTGCAACAGATAAAGCCAGATAATGGATCTAGCTTATTTCAAACTATTTCTCTTTGACACTATTATTTTATTACATTCTCCAGAACATTGTATTCAAAACCAGAACCGGTGACCGGACTAGTCCACCTATCAAATTGGGTTTCAAACCAAAACCGGTCAAACCAAGACTAGTTAGATCTTATTAATTTTAGGTTAACATGTTCTTTTCTTAGGACAGTTACTTCAGAGATCCATATTAGCCCAATTTTCCATTAGCACTCACATAATACATCATTATAATGATAATAACTGAAGGAAGAACATAGACGAAAGATGCAAAAGACAAGCGAAGAAAAGAATACACAAGGATATGGCACAAGACAGGGAAAACCCTTGATCAATACTTCATCTTATTAATAATATCAAATATTCAACAGAGAGAGAAAGTACAATAGTTTAAAGTCAAAATGAATTGCCAATTTGAAGATCTAATATGGTTTCCCCTGACAAGTGAATAGCCCAAAACTACAATATCATCATTCTGTCAATAGTGGTAAGCTAAGATCTGGTTAGGGTTTCCTACAGTTCACTATTGTTCCATTCAATTGATTAATAAACCCTCCTTTTAGCTACGACTTTCCTTGGCAAGCAAGAGGTTATCCATTTCTAGCCCTTAGAACCGATATGAACCCAAGATAGGCTTCTCAACCCCTCTGTCTAACCTGGTGCATGCCTGCAGACCTACCTAAAGTAATGGCTCTGAAGTGCAGACATAGAAAGGGAGAAATTCTTCCTTAAATTAAACATAGATCAGCTCAAAGTCAATACCAAAACATGAACTAACTTTTTAAGGTTGAATTCGAACCTGTAATAACAAGATTACCCATACAAGTTGCCCTGAATTTTCATCAAGTCCTACGGTTGTTTATCTCAGGAATCTTGACCCTAGTTGCTAAGGAAGAAACCCAAAATAGGCAGCCCTTCGTCATCCTTAAGAGCTCAACTAACTTATATATAAATTAGAGTCCTTTGATGTATCAAATTAGGTTGAAGGCACTTCTATATATACAAAATTTTGAGGTTCAAAAGACATGACTGTTGGGTTTTATGATGATGAGGCTGACCTTGACAATTTGCACATGAGGGGACATAAATTCAAAAATGCACTTATGCTTGTCCAAATTTGATGATCTTTAGGTTGATTTTGGTCTTCTCGAAAAGAGGAGTTGAATGAAATAATCATCTCTAATATATTAGTTGTCTAATGGTGGAATTTGTCCCTAGTTCTCAATTTTAACACTCCCTTTCAACTACAAAGAATTCCACTTGGAAGTCTATCATGCCATCCTATCATCATGAACTATCCTAAAGTCACGTGCCATATTTGTATCTTATCTCTTTTTTGCTCTGTTGAACATTGATAAGAATAATGAAGAAGAATTGATTGAGAGTGAGTCACAAGACCTTACCACTCTCCACCGACAAAAGTCAATCCATATAACCAGATGTAAAACCCTAATCAGACATGATCCCAAGTGATCAAGTTTGTTGAACATCATTCATCCTAGACATAGGGAGTACGACAGTACACTATGCATCCATCGGTAGTGCTATGGTCCCAAACCACTTTTCCCAACTCATTGGCTAGATGATAGGTACTTCCCATGTGTCCCAAACTACATGGGTAGGATGATGTAGGAACACTAGTAGGGAAAGAATATATCACATCCTATTCACAACCACATGGAGGGAAAGGAGAATCCACATCCTAACAAACACATGTCACAACCATACGTAAGGAAAGGAGAAACCTCATCCTACAAACACATGTCACGACCATACATAGGTAAAGGAGAAATCACATCCTACACGCATGCAAACTAAGAGTAGGGAAAGTATAAACCATGTCCTACATGCATGCCAATCAATAATCATAGGAAGGATCCTACACACAGGAAAAGGGTGAACAATGTCCCACTGACATGTCAACCATCAATCGTAGAGAATGAGCATCCTACATGTGGGGAAAGGATGAACCACGTCCCACCAACATGTCCACAAGCAGATGCTTGAATGCATCTCTCACTGGGGTATTCGTAGGAGAAGGTGAACCACTCATCCTATGCATATCTCATCAATCGTAGGGGAAGGTGAACCACTCACCTTACACACATGTCAACCATCATGGGGTATCACAGGGGAAGGTGAACGACTCACTCTATTGTCGCTCATAGCTCTCATGAAGTACCTCAGGCCCTTAGGAGCTCCCAGAGCTTAATGTTCAACCAGGACCCTCCTAGTAAGGTCTATCCACAACTCTCAGCCTTTCTCTGAAGAAAGTAATATTCTCATTCAACAATGCTAAATCTAGGTAGCTTTCTAATGCACCATAAAGTGGTACCCAATATATGTGGAGTATGGATTATCTGAAGAATATCGCAATATAAGACGCGCTCAAATAGATCACTGAAGAACTTCTTCAACCGAAATGGTTTCATAATAAGCCATGCTTGCTGCTTTATACAATCAACCTCAATAGTGCTTTCGGAGCAACCGAATCAAGAGATATAGTACTAGATGTTCTCCTTCCATCCATCATACTTCCAACCGATCCAACATCAGAGTATTCATGGAATCTTGGATTTCATCTGTGTACCTCAAATTATAGACAATAGAGTCACTGATATATCTTACTAAGTAGATATCAATATATAGATAGAGTCTTCATAGCAAGGCATTTATCTAGGACACTGGTGATCCCATAAGATATGCATATGTAGACCAACAACTTCTTCATCAGATCTTAAGTGCATGAAATAGATTATCAAGGCTAGGTCAACTCCTTCTTACTTTGAGAGGGTAATCAATCAGATATCATCAATATCTACACCTTTATGGCTCGACTACAACTTACTTTGGATATATATAGAAAAGTGACCTTCCCAAAATATAACCAAAGTCACGATCATGCAACTTCCATGCAGTCTTTCAAATAAAAGGGACATATTTGAGTTATTTCCCTTATCAATAAACATTTGGCAAGAAGATTCATCAGGTCATACTGCCAAGGATTCTATAGCTCCCTCCGAAGACTTGTTTCATGTGATCATCTAGCTTTCAATTATGAGCTTCTCAAGCAAGGGATGAGACATTTCATGAGGCAACTACAACAATAAACTTCAAGGAAGCTCCAAGTCAAAGAGGAAAATTATGAATAATTGTCATGGTTCTTCTTCAATCAGGGAGAAGAAATCATCCCATGATATTATTTCAAAATATCTGAATTATCCTCCATTGCTAGGTGACAGATGTCAAAATCAACACCTCATTTTCTTATTGTGCTCGTATAGAATCTTTCATGCACTTTCTTCAAGGCACCTCAGCTTTCATGCTGATAAGGGTTGTAATCGAGATCTGCTCCAAAGTCCCATGCACTTCTTCACTTAGATGTTATTTAAAAAAAAGGTTTCAAGAGTGTTGCACCCCTTTTCAAAATCTAAGGTGCTACAATTTATTTTATAGGAAGATCCCCGTAGCTTCTTCAAAAGATAAGATATCAAATGTTTCCATATGTCTTGTTCACAACTTCGATTGTAAACAAGGCTATAATACAGTAATGAATTTACTGGGGCTACAACATATCATTATGGCTACTGGACTGTAGTAATATCATGCATAATATTGGACTTCAAAAGAGATCATAGATGATACTGAGTTGTAGAGAAGTGTCACACATGGCAGAACTGATGCCACATATCATTGCGAGGTAACCAACAATCTTCACTGTACAAGGTTCTATGATAGCTTCAAGTCTTTAAACTTCCAAGAGCATGATTCCTTTCGAACGATCCAAGATCTTTCTTACAAACATGTCTTCAGCAGAAGCTCTACTCTACTACTTAAGGCTTAGTATAGAAAAACTAAAAGAGGGTTAACTGTGTTATAAATATTGAATGATTTCATCGCTTGATGCCTATAGCTACTGTAAGTCAGAAAATCTCCATAAGTCGGGTCAACTAATATAAGAACTATAGATCATGTCACTCTAGAGAGGTCAAGACATGGTTCACATTCAACATTTATTACTGTATGATGTACAAATACATTAATGCTCTAGAGTCTTACTAATGATCTATCGACATAAGGGTCTTGGCTTATTTTTGTTTATGAGTTGAGTTACAGTTGAGTCTAGAACAATAGGAGAACTAAGCTTCTTCTTTTCTAGGCTTTGAGAGGAAGAGAAGCTCAGAAGTTCAACAGAGAGATATAAGAAACAAATGTCAACATACTACCCAAGGCCATGACTAATCATAACTTTGATCAGAATTTTGATACTTCAATAGCTTGCCAACATACCATAATTGTTTCAGGGCTTGCAAGAATGCCATGCATATACCAATAATGACTAAATTTATGTATATATGTTGATTATTGACGCCAATATTGCTGCCTGCAAATATGATGTCATTCACATACTATAGAAACCATGTCAATATGTATACACAAATACCATAATGTCTTCTTATAATTAGAGCATCTATTCTATGCATACAATGTGGATCATCTTACATGACTGAGATCACATCCATACCATATGCAATACTTAGATCTGAAACCATACACTAATTTCTATATGGTTTTGTCATACCAAAACGTTGCCTGCTCTTTACATATATTGTTGGAGACATACTTTTAGTGCCAATGTGTCGAGAATGAGAAATTACATATGCGATGAGCCAAAAGAGGTACGACGGATTCAGAACCATGTGAGGTGCCTAACAGTGATAGTATGCACCAAACAATACATCTGAAATGTAAGCTATAGGATCGAGCTAATAGAGTGAAGTCATATTCAAGGAGATCAGGTTACTTATATGATGATATATACAAAAGGGACCGTGCTAAATGAGATTGAGCGATACTATTTATAGAGGGATCGTGTGAACTATAAGATGCCATATAAAACATGGATACTATGCTAAGACAAATATGTTGAGTGAAAGCAAGACCTCTAACATGTAGGAATAACAATACTTTTGTGTAGATGAGATCTATGAAAAATTATAGAGGGAGAGGTATAGTCAAAAATCTCTGATCCAATACGTGTTAGTGAAGTCTCTCAAATCAATGAGAGGATATTAGAGGGAGATATCTCCTGGGCTATTCTTTTGGGAAAAAATTACCATACTCTAGCTATATGCTTGGGCTTTATGATGATGATGCCGACCTTGACAATTTGCACATGGGTGGGCATAAATTCAAAAACACACTTTTTCTTGTCCAAATTTGATGATCTTTTAAAGGTTGATTTTGGTCCTCTCGAAAAGAGGAGTTCAATGCAACAATCATCTCCAATAGATGAGCTTTCTAATGGTGGAATTTGGCCCTACTTGCCAATTTTAATAGATCTCAATGAACAAAGCTTTAAAAAACACATAAAATAATTAATTTTTAATGAAAAAAACTATTTTTAAGATTTAAAACCATGATTCCAAACCAATAAAGAAAAAAAATGCAAATTTTTCTCATCTATATACCATGCAAAGGTGAATATATCAAAAGGGAACTGAGTGCACTACATATCAACAACAAAATACATAATCAATGAGGCTCTTGTTAAACAGACATGGACAGCAAGAGCAAATAGAAAGATAAATCATGCATTGCATTTTTTATTCACAAATGATGTACATTTATAGTACAATATGGTGACCGTTGGGATTCACATCCCAAGGTCCCTTGGACTGCTTTGTCCATTCGGCTTCCACGCTAACCCTTTAGGATTAGGTGTCCAACATTCCCCCCCTTAATCCGAAGGGTTATGTATGAGTCCAAGAAAAGAGATGTAATACAAAATGTGCAATAATGCATGGCAGCACTAGGTTGAATGTGCTCTATGAAATTTTGGTAAAAAAGGGCGGTGGTTTAAGGATAGCCACCAACACTGGAACGCTTAGTGCAGTTCCCGGAACTCTTCCAAAACTGGCAAGAAGCTGAAGTCTTCTGCTAGAGGAAGTGATCCTATTGTTTTAAAGAGGGAAACCTTCAACCATAAAAGGGAGGCCTCACCCCGCATAAAAGGTAAAACTTTAACCTAAAAAGGGAAGTCTCAACCTGTGATGGTTTAAGGATGAACAACAACTCTAGAATGCTTATGCAATTCCTGGAACTCTTCCAAATTTGGCAAGAAGGTGGAGTCTTCTGCTAGAGGAAGCGTTCTCAATTTTGTCTCCAGAATTCTTCCAAAACTGGAAAGAAGCTGAAGTCTTCTGCTAGAGGAAGTGTCCCACATCGCCAACTGAAGGCATGTTTAGGCATCTTTGTCTCTGGCTACAACTCTGAAGCTGGTGTGGCAGGTTGTGGCTCAGGCTCGCTTGATGTTGCTTTGAAGCTTGTAGATGACCATCATTTCCCCCCTTGTCAGATACAAGGTGAGAAGATGGAGAAAACTCAACTGCAAGACTGTTCAATATTCTGGAACAAGTTCTAACATGTGTTTGGAATATCTTCT
>APFE030990684.1:56123-118303 GCA_000404065.3 Pinus taeda
CAGGACGTTTGTTTCTGAAGCATCTGTTTGAAGAATGACTGGTTTTATGACAGTGCTTACATGGATGAAGATCAAAACAGTGATCTTTCAGATGGCCAACTCGATCACAATGTTGGCATTTCATGACCTGTTGTTGTTGTTGCTGCTGTGGAAGAGGGGCAGAGTCTGGAACAGCTGACGCTGAGCTATCATGAGGAGCAGGTGAACTATCATTAATGAAACCAGCACTCTGAAACTGAATGGGTTTTGAGTAGTCTGGAATATGAAAGGACAAGTCCTTGTCATATCCGAGACCAGTTCTGTGCTTGTTGTGGAAAAGCTGTTCCCAAGGTCTGATGATGGGCTTGGGAAGTGCAGACTGAGTTTCTGCATCTGCATGTACAACTGTTGCTTTATTTGAATGAACGGGAAAATTATTGACTTGCTATTTATGGGAGTCTTTTTCAATCTTCTGAACAGAAACATGTTCAGAAAGATGACTCCATTGTTGTAGTTCTTCTTGCTGTAGTTGTGATTCAAGCTGCAAAAAATCGATCTTTTCTCGTGCATTTTGCAAACAGGTTTGAATATTAGAGAGAGAATCCTTGCTAACTTTTACCATCCCATCAATACTGGAATGTATTAGGGTATTCAGTAACTCTAATACATCATCCATTCGATCCATTTCAAAACAATGCTTCAATGAACTTGTGGTAACTTAGAAGAAGAGCATCAATATTATACTACTCAGAGAGGCTTTTCAAAATATCAAATTTGAAAGTTTGTCCACAGTACCGTTGCAGATAGAAACAAGAACTTTGTCATCCCTTGGACTTGAATAATAAAATGGCAAATGTTGTAAAAGTGTTGATCAATAGTGGAAGAAAATTTTAGACATTGAGCTTATACATAAATGCACAATGCAATAATTCAGTGCACAGGCATCTTCCCTACACATTTACCTGTTTTGAGTAGCTATTGCATGAAAAGTATCTACATGACAGAATTCCCACTTTTCCTTAAGCTCACAAAAATTAATTCCTTCCTTGATTTGAAAACATGGTGAACATCTATACAGCCACCATGAAATTAGCATCAACAATGCCGCCTGTGACCTTCTAACACTTCCTTGCAAAATATAATGTTTCTATGTTACACTAAAGAAAACATTCTGCAGGCCACTGTTCTGTTCTGAAGTACAGGATTCGATGTAGAAGTACAACTTCTTGTGCCATTTTCAGTTTCAGTATTTACTCCACAAAGAAGTTGGAAAGTACTAAGGACTCTTCAACATTCTCAATTCAGATCATTTGTAGATTTAATACAAAACCCAATATACAGATGAAGAATCACTTTATATATTTCCTCACAGATATGTTTATCATGTCAGAGATTCGAAAAGCTATGTGCAGATTTCATCGGTTGTGAGGAAATTATAATGTTGATGAGATCGGACAGAAATATAATAGTGCACACAGCTCCACTTCTCAGGTTACATTTCAATTAACTCCAATGGCTAAATGATTTTAGAGGTAGACGATACATAGGATCAATCTGCTGGCCTGCTAGACATTGTTTTAGAGTGTACCTTTTAAATAGATATCAAAGTGTTTTTCACTTCACGCCCACCCAACTTAAGTGATGGATCATCCCTTCAGGAAGGAGCGGCACCCATTTGTTGGAAATTATTTTTCAAAGGAAGAATCCCCCCGTCATCTTCAGCAACAGACGCCCGTGCAGAAGGAACCGTATACGTCCAAAGACAAACGAAGGTAGCATGTTTTATATCCTTGTGGAAACAATTTTGAAGATCAATTAAATGCACTTCAAAATGATGCTGCAGCAGATCACTTTGGTCCAATTACACCTGCTACACGACGCTTCGTACCTCGAATAAAAAGGATTCATGAAGAAGATTTCGAACATAATGTTTCATTTGATTCATGTCTAACACACATTGAAATACGTGGAATTATGAACATCAGAATTTGAAAAGCAGGCTTGTTAAACATTTGCGATTTCTAGTGAGCCGAAGTTGGTCCAGGTAGCCACAAGAGGGAGCTATTTTCTCTTCAGATAATTGCAAAGGCAATTAAAGGACCGATGACTCGCAGTAACAAATCAATCTGTTGCTTCCAATAACAAATCAATGGAGTTGGGATTTCTAAAATTTCAATTTTCATAGGTATATACCGTGTTCACAATACTCGTGTTGACAGAGCCGAACCGCTGAGATTGACTGACGTCATCGTAGAGGTAGAGTCAACAACTGGGGTTTCCATATCCAGTACGAACCTGCTTTTTGTGGTTACCACAAGGCTGGTGCGAGGGTGACACAAGGGCCCACCACCGTTGAAGTTTGAATCCACCGCACTCGCTCCTCTTCTAGTTTGTTATGTTATAGATCATATACCGTCTTCCGCTTGACCGCGTAAATCGATGACACCAGACACCAGTATCATCGGATATTATAATTATACTCAGGTTGGAGGATGAATGATTGCCTTTTCTCGTAGACTAGATTGGATATAAGAGCTCAGCCTTCTCATAATTTTCTCAGCGGACAGAGGCGTTATGTCAAAACAGTAAGGGCAGCACTGGACAGTAGCGCTTCAGGAGAGTAGGGCGCAAGTAGCAGTATGGCAGCGTATGAAGCAGGTAATTGAATATGGAGCAGAGCGCAGGGATGGCAGAATGTAGGTACAGCAGACAGCAAATTCAAGAGCGTTACCTTCAGGCACTCTCTCAGATGTTAGGTATGCAGCGGCAGCGTTTCTTTCAGGTAATGAACACTAGGCCAGCACTATTCAAGGAAACTCAGATCAGTTGCTCAGGGAAAACAGGCCACACATCATGGCTCTGATACCATGTTAAACAGACATGGAAAGCAAGAGCAAATAGAAAGATAAATCATGCATTGCATTTTTTATTCACAAATGATGTACATTTATAGTACAATATGGTGACCGTTGGGATTCACATCCCAAGGCCCCTTGGACTGCTTTGTCCATTCGGCTTCCACGCTAACCCTTTAGGATTAGGTGTCCAACAGCTCTAAATGACCTTTAGAGTCCAAAAACAATGCTACAAGCTATGGGGCCACTAACCTACTACAAGTCTACATATTAGTGATCAACATGATCACTCCTCATCATGATCAAACTCATCACCGCTACTAGACATGGGAGAATCAACATGAGCTACATAAATAATCTGGCTTAGAGTTTGAGGGCTCCTAAGAATCCTCTGCAAAATCAGTAGTAGTAGCAGCAAAACTAGACATAAAAAATACAAATCACTAATCAACATGACCACTCATGAAACTCATCATTGATTCAACACTACTAGAAATGGGATTATCAATAAGAGATACATAAACATCATCAAGCTCAAAGTCTTCAGACTTGGATTGCCCAACCTTTTAACATGCTTAACCAATGATTTTGGTTTGAGTGAAGGGTTCATCCCCTCAACCTTATAATGTGGTAGAAAAAACTTAGCATGCCTAACCAATTATTTTCCTTTGAGTGAAGGGTACATTTTTGTTAGGGCCATGGTAGAGGAGTTCAACAATCAATACCACCAACATCAATGAAGTTCAACAATCAATGCCACCAACATCATTTTTCTCAACCTTGGTGGTTATTTTTAGCAAGACCTATTCCTTGACAATTGAAGTGTGCAGTTCTGTTCGTGCTCTCATCTCAGCTCATATTTGGTTTGACATCAAAACTTAAAGATTGGTTCCTTTGTTGCTAGTATATGTCTAGGCTTAGAAAATTTCTATTGCAGAAAGAATTTCCTTCTTTCTTTTCCACTGTTTGTTGTTCTCTTGTACCCTTGTGGGGCTTAACAAACACCAACATTGTCAATATTAATTTGTCAAGTGATTCCACCCTTATCATGGATATTAATAATATGTCCAGTAGTGATATTCATTTTTTGAAAATTTTCTTTTCTTGTATTGAACTCACATTCAATCTGTTCATGCCTTCATGTACTTAGCAATAGTCTTTGAAGGCTCATGGGTGTTTTAATCCACAAATCACTGATCAACATGACCAATCGTGAAATGCGTTATTGATTCAAAGCTATTAAAAATGGGATCATCAACAAGAGATACATAAACATCATCTAGTTCAAAGTCTTTAGACTTGGATTTCTCAACCTTTTAACATGCCTAACCAATGATTTTGGTTTGAGTGAAGGGTTCATCCCCTCAACCTTATAATGTGGTAGAAAAAACATAGCATGCCTAACCAATTATTTTCCTTCGAGTGAAGGGTACATTTTTGTTAGGTTCATGGTAGAGGAGTTCAACAATCAATACCACCAACATCAATGAAGTTCAAAAATCAATGCCACCAACATCATCTTGATCACGACCTGTTTCTTGACAATTGAAGTGTGTCGTTCTGGTCGTGCTCTCATCTCAGCTCATATTCAATTTGGCATCAAAACTTGAAGATTGGTTCTTTTGTTGCTAGTATATGTATAGGTTCAGAAAAGTTCTATTACAAAAAGGATTGGTTGCTTTCTTTTCCATTATTTGTTGTTCTCTTGTACCCTTGTGGGGCTTGACAAACACCAACATTGTTAAGATTATTCTGTAAGGGGACCCCTCCCTTATCATGGATATTAATAATATGTCCAGTGGTGATATTGAATTTTTGAAATTTTCTTTTCTCGTATTGAAATCACATTCAATACGTTCATGCATTCCTGTACTTAGGAGTAGTCTCTGAAGGCTCAACAAAGATGGATCAGTCTATTGAGGTCTAGAGAGATCTTCTTTGATGTGTCTTTTGCTCATATATTTATAAGACAAAAGTCAAAGAAACATCAATATGCTATTTCAACATTGTCCAGACACTTTATGTTGTTTTGGATTATAGTTTCATTGAATTTCTTATGGAATGGCCCTTCTCCAACAAATCAGAGAGGAATTTATTGATAGCATTAAAGAAATGGAACATTGGTGGTGGCTTAACATTCCATCAACCTCATTAATGAATTTCCATCTTGTTGGCTAGTATCAGATGCTTTTTAAGTGGAAAAAGTACTTCAATCTATGACTGTGTTCTATCATTTGGTATAATTTAAGTTAGAATATGAGTTGTAAAACCATGAACTATGATGTCATCTTTATGGTACTAAGTTGATTGCAACTTCTTTATAGAATCAAGTGGTGGTACAATATCATTGTAGGGAAATTTGGGTTGGGAAGAATGGATATCTACCATATATATGCTTTTAAGGTCTGCGCTTCACCATACAAGCACAATTCAACAACAAAAAATTACCACTTAATGTGATTCTTTCCACCAAGATCAAGAAGTGCACATGGTATTGGGAAATGGTACATGTTTAAAAAAGTCACTAGCAAATTTCTAGGAAACTGGGAAATGTCCTGACACAATAATTAATGTGTCAATGAAAAGTTGTTATAAATGCATTGCAAAGTAACTACTCTGACATAGGAGTGTAAGAATAAGAATTTTTTTGAAAATAGTTCCAATAAAATTGCCTAGATTTACTATGGGAACAAGCTTTGAATCAATTTTTGTATTACAAAAGCCTCCACATATATTGTGAGGACTTATCCAACATGTTAAGTTTTGGAGCCACAACCTATTTTATTGTGGATTTCTAGGACTCTGCTCAAGATTGAGTAGATATAGGCGTTGATACTGTCTTGATAGAAAGCTATTTTTGTAGTATAGCACATGAAAGTCCATCACGGCTTAAATAACCTAGGCTTATTTGATTGAGCATATATATGGATAATCATCTGTAACTCCAAGTTGCCTTTAATTTAGGCATATACTTTTGGCACCCTGACATTATGTTTGACATTTTCTTATGTGAAATTATGTTTGACATCTTCCACTTCTTTTGTTTCCACTTTGCTATTTTCTAATACTCCAAGGATGGACTTAATAAGATCCCCTTCTTCATTGTCTGATGGTTTTTTGCTGTAAGAAATTTGGACATAACCAGTCTAGGATAGATTAGATTCCTTAGTCTCCAATTTTTTATGTATTGACCTTTTGATCATAGGGACAATAGTTCCATCAACATTCTGTACATGCAGGTTGTCAACACTTGCAGGGGTTTCTGAGAGGGATAAGGCATTATTCCCTACAAAAATGAGTGATTTCCTTTTTTTGTCTCAAGTGCATCTTCTGGAGTGAGCACAAGAGTTAAAGAACCATTCTTATTTTACACAAGTTCGGCCTTGCCACCAGAATATATAGATGATGAGTCGCCATTATAATCAAGTGAACAGAAATCAACCCAAGGCTTGAGCCACAACCATCCTAATCATCCATGCCATGATAAGTACCATCACTACAAGGTGCACAGTCCAAATTCTCGACATTGTCCTTCTTTTGCCTTTTCCATCTCTTTGTAGAAGATGTCCCATCATCCTCAAAATGATTCCATCATGGAATATAAAACCAAAGAGAGCTAAGAAGGTAAAATGTTCCAATGGAAATTTCCTTTTCTCATCAAGTTTACATTTTGGAAATTTGGGTTTAAATTAACTAAACATAAAATTTAGTTTTAATTGTGGGTCTTTGTGCCATGCTGTAGAGTAGCTATGTGAACACACGTCAATAAAGGATGGCAAATGTGACCTAATTAGAGTTTACCACATGGAATACCCTTTTGACAG
This sequence comes from Pinus taeda, assembly GCA_000404065.3. NCBI lineage: Eukaryota > Viridiplantae > Streptophyta > Pinopsida > Pinales > Pinaceae > Pinus > Pinus taeda. Next base: position 62,782 of record APFE030990684.1, read on the forward strand.
AAGAATTTATTGGCCTCACTACACTTCTTACTTTGTACATAACCCATCATCAGTAAATTCCGTGAGACATGCCCTCAAAATGATTGTGAGCAATATCGACAATTCCACAATTGGTGTATATATCTATTAGTGAATTCCCCACAAAATAATGCCCCTTCAATCTATTCTTTATTATATAGACATGGATTTCCTGACCTTCTTGTGGGACTAATAGATCAGCACATTCAGGGAGAATACTTACCAAGTTCATAGAGATGGGCTTCAATCCTATAACGTATAAATGATGAAAGAGATTCAAAGCTTCATGATGGAGACCATTTTGTACATATGCAGCAATCATGGCGCTCCATAACACTATCTCTATTACAAACATTTGTGGAAGAACTTGTGTGCGACTTCATTTTTATCCAAACTTGGAATACAGCTTCTACACGGCTGATTGTATGCCATTTTGGAAAGATAGCAACAGAAATCAAGATTGGCTCTATGTTAATCATGTGTTATGATTTTGAATTCAGTGTAGCATAATTGACATTTCATAGACTACCTCTTCTTTATGCAAACTGATTTCTATCATTTCCAACTAGAGTTTTTATCGATGATGATTTAGAGAATATAATAGCATCAAAGACCTCTCCATGATCTTTTGTACTCCAGAATACGTCAAAGAGTACAAAACTAAAATCAAATTGAATCACATAGTTATTGACAAAATCTTCTTCAGCTCTTTCAGAGTGTAAGTAAACCCACAATTTTCTATCTCCATAAAATTTCACACAAGGATCACGCTCATAATGCAGGCGATCCAATGCTCCACTAACAACCTGATTAAATTGTGCATCTGATACATATACTACAATAACTGAGAATCCTTGATAAGTGTACAAACATCTGCCCTTGTGCCAATGCTCCCAAGCAATCTAGCAGTTGCATCTCTCACAAGGCATAGTATTGTCACATGAGGGGGCCTATCAGACTTCAGCGTAAAATGCTCCCGAGCCTTTGAGGTAGGTTTGCCACCACATCTCCTCAGTGGAGCAACAACTTCCTTACACTCATCTACAACAGTGTAAGAGAAGGCCCTATCAGGAACAGAGTATCGAATAACTTCTTCTCTGTAACGGAAATAAGCTCTCATATCAACAGAAGTTGGGGTGATAGTGATTGAAATTTTCTGAGCTCTCAAGTCCCGAAATCTTTCCTTTTCATTTATACATGTTGGAATTGATGGTGGTGGTGGGGTAGGTAGAAGAACAATCTGGTGAAGAGTTTCTTGCCCATTTTTTATCCAATTTTCAAATGCTTCCACCAATTTTAAAAGCATCTTCTGAGAAATTCCCCATGCTTCTAGAGAACTCTAGACTTCCATGGACTCATGCCTTGGGGAGCTAGATAAGAGCATACCACTGGACCAATCCATGACTAGATCCTGGTAGATTTATCATAGACTTCAAGGGGCTTCCAACCCTTGACTCCTGGAATTGTTGTCTTTGAAGAAAAATTTGCTACCATATCAACACGCAAAGGATGCATAAGAGGGCTTCCATACCATGCATGCGCATATACTTATAGATTCAAAATTTACATCAAAACCAAAGAAATTTTCTTCCATGGGCCATTGGTCATACATCTCCTCCATGTTAAAACATGAGCATATGTGTCCTCTCCTAAGAACATATGTGTACTTGTTAAAGGTAATTGTAGGATGGATATGCACATGGAAAATGTATGCTTCAATTTGTTGGTTGATAGGTCAGAAAATGTCCATTTTTTTGAGCTATTGTTGTCCCCTAACGCCCCTTCAATTCTAAGATGAAATTTTGAGATCATGCCTTGTCATTCACTATAGCTTCAATATCACAACATGAATTAAGTCATTGAATATGCTTGACAACTTCTGGTAAAGTAGATTTATCTAATACTTTATTGTTGTGTTTAATATGGAACCTAATGGTGCCTTTACCAAAACACCACATTCCCACAATAGCTCTCAACATAGATATTTTACTGCTTCCATTTGGGCTCATTATCAATGAGTAATCTCCTTTAGTGTTCCCCAATGACAAGCCTTCAATAAGAGTCATAGTGCACTATGGTGTTTGTATTGTTAAAAGTTTTCTGCAAACTTCAAAAGAATTAGCTCCATTGCATTGATCAATCTCCAAGCAAGCTCCCTTTGGTTTGGATTTTTCTACCAATAGGCAATTTCTTTGGTCCATAATATCACTACACTTGCCTAAGAAATCCATGACAGGTAATTGGTGTACAATTAGCGAGAAATCCCCTAACACATGATTGGGAACAAAATAGGATTGATTTATTACTCCAAATTCGATTTTTGTCTGTGAAACATATGGGATCCACAACAACTGCAGGTAAAGTAATTACATCTCTGACCCTTAGAATCTCAATAGGAAATAAATACCTCCCATGTTGTCTTGTCTATACCCACCGTGTTTTCTTGGAAAGGAGCAGGGAGCCTCTAGGATCAAAGAGACATGGCCATTTTAGATGTTCAGAATAAGATAAAGGACGATGCTTTCTATCTCGAAGATAAACTAAAGTCTACTAGATACAACATCATTATGAGTGATTAACATTCTAGGGTAGCATTCTAGATAAATATCACTTCCCACAAAATCCAATACTGGAGCTACTTTGTCTGTCTCAACCCCTGGATTTGGTTCCATCAAAATGTAGTTCGATGCAACAATTGTATCTCCAGATGGAAAGTTATTAAATCCTAGCTGCTCGATGCTAAATAAGATTTTTAGTATGATTAAATCCATGCCTTTTTGCCTTGGGAAAATTTTATAGGTCATGTATTTTCCCATTCAAGAAAAATGCCCTCTGGGTATAGCTTTCTTCAGGATCACTATCCACCGTGTCTTTTCTCCCATCAGATATGTGTTTCAAAGCTTCAACTGCATCTAAGTAAACTACTTTCAAGTTTGCTTCTGTCTCTTCAATTGGATGTATTATCTTCAAATTTTCTAGTATTCTTAACTTCCCTTTTATCTTCTGCTTCAAGATCTTGCATTTTAAGTTCGTAATTTCTCCTTCCTTTCTTTGATAATAGCCACACTTCCATTTTCTTTAATATGTTAGCAAAGTCTCAGTCATAATCTTTAAATTTTAGATTTGGGAGAATTTTACCCTTGGCCTTCAATTATGGTCCTCGAATTCCTTTCCTTGATATCACCCACAGCTAGCCAGAGTCATGCTCTGATACCACTGCAATGTACCCAAGAAAAAATTCAAGAAATTTTTTTTACAACATTGGAACTTCTTCTTTGACACATTTCTACTAACAATTAGCATGTGAAATAAGGAAAACATGAGGCAATCTGAACTTTAATTAAGAATGTTTTCCAATGATTACAATGGAATTTGAGGGCAAAACTTGGAGTTTGCTGCAGTTGACAAGAAGAATTAAATTCATGGATCCTTTAGTGTCAAGATATCTGAAAATTATACTTCATGCAATCTAGAACAACTTTCCCTTTTAGGAAATAAAATTCATCCTCCAAGAAGTCTGCTGCAGGATTGATATCATCAATGGAAAATTACTCCAAATTAAATTCTAAAAAAGGTTAATATGCCGAGGATGTTGATCACTTTGTTCCAATGCCAAACTTGACCACAAGAATACTATTCTTCAACTGAAACTTGACCTCTAGAAATAAGAGACATGACCTCCACAAATAATAATGCCAAACTAGTGAGAGTTAACAGGGGAATTTACAATTGCTTGCTGAAGAATTTGGCCCTTACTTAAGACAAAAATGTTGCCTTCTTTCACTGATTAAACTCTGCTTTAAATTTCAACGAATATACTTGAAATTGAACAACCCTTTCATGAACAAGTTTTGGGTTAAACATTGACAAATTTGGTTGAGCGAATGTCTTGTGAGGATTAATCTTCCTCCCTAGAATGTTGGGTATGCAGCCTTGATGTGGGTAACTGAAATCCAAAAATTCGATCTGATTTTTGTGTTGAAACTTGGGTCTCTAAATGAATAGTCACTACAACCCACGAACATTTAATGCTCCACTAACTAGATCCTGAAGTGGCTCTTGTGTTTCAAGGACACAAAGATCCCCCAGATTCATCTGCACCCGCTTGACAAATTCTTGGAAAGAAATAGAGGATGGGATGGCTTGTCTTTCATGCTCTAGATAACTGGGATATATACCTGTTTTACACATGTCAGGATGGCCATCAAGGAAACAATTTAAGAACGCACAATTTTGATCCTTATCCTTCCCATTAGAAGAAAATGTGAACTGACCCTCCTGGTTTGATCTCTCTCCCTCTCCCCATCACATTTTTCAGAATGATTGACCACCTCTGAAATATCTTCTACAGAGGGGAAAATAATAATTGTTCTAACAACAGAGATAAAATTTATAACAGAGAATGAAAAATTGGAAGCAACCGATGGTATAGCCATGGGGGCAGCTTCTTTGAGGGTTTTGTGTCTGTGGTTACTTTATCAGCTATAATAGCTTGTTTGGAAGACAAGGTTGCTAAGGGTACAATATTATCCTCCTTCACTTGTTTTTTCCCATGCTTACTTTCATCTATCTATTGGTAGTGGGGCTGATCACTATTGTGCAAAGCATTTAGCTCTGACACCCTACCAAGGATTTCAACATCAACTTTTACTTTCCTTGCTTTTCTATTTCTAGGCTTGCACTCATCTCCATCCAAGCACATAAGGGGCTGGGAACTTCCTTTAATTCCATTAGACTCTACCATCCTATCAAGGATTTTGGCATCCTCTGACTTCTTAGCACCTCTCTTCAATGGCTTTGCTCCAACCAATTCCTGGCATGAACCAAACCTAGGGTTAACATGCAACCCATTCAATTATTTCCCTTCAGTAAGGACAACAACATCTGCTTTTGACATCTTCTTCCCCATTTTCTTCAATGGCTTCTCCTTGTCTGCTTGTTCATGTAAACCATACTGTGAATTGCCAACTGATCAGTTTGAAACTACCCCAACAACTATTTTTGCATCCTCTTCCAAGTTAGTCTTTGCTCTTTTATGCCGAAACTTATCTTCACCTTACTGCAGATATAAACTCATTTGAGCATCGTTGTGAATGCTCGAAACTAGTTTTGTATCACCAATTTCATCAACATCCTGATATTCTTTTGTCTAAGATAGAAGAATTTCACTTGTCTCACTTCTCTCTGAGCCCTTGAATTTTCTTTAAAACCTTTTTGGAATCTCCGTATGCTCTTTGGGGTTTTCTAAACATACTAATTCTTTAGGCTCGTTATCAATTTGTTTTTGATTTCTTTTATTTTTCTTCCATTCATCTGATCTTGGGTTATCCAAAGACAATCTAACACCCAATGCATATCTTCTATTCTATGCAAGTGCTTACTGAACTTCTAGACATTCTACCTAGTGCTCTCCCAAGGATTGTTAAATTGATTTCTTTTTCTTTTATGAGATCCTCGACAATTTTTTCAAGTTTTTAATATAGTTAGTTTATTGCTAATTGCTAATAAACTATGTTGCTAATTGCTACTAAATTTCTTATTACTTTAGAGAAATTTTGTGTGCATAATTGATACAAGAGTCGATCCATCTATCACTTACAAGTGAAATGTTGAACATGGAGAACATCTCTGTCAACTTAAGTTATCCATTACAACCTTAAAGTCACACACAATTTGATGAGAGATGTCGGATACATAGGCCATTACATAGTGATTATATGTGACTAATACTTAGAGACAGGCCTCCACAAGCACACTCGTCCCATGGAAGCTCAAAGATCTGTCTTGAATACAACTCCAACCATTTCCAAAAATTTGGAAGTTCTTTAGGGGTCAAATATGTTGGGAGTATGAATTTATTTGTGCAGCTATTACTCTGTATGAAAATACTTTGTGGAATTTGTGGCATTGCAAATGTGCTCTACTGGCTGCAAAAGATGTAACACAATGCACTATCCATAATAAATTGGAAACTACCGCGTGTTCCCTCTCCACCCCTTCATTTCTAGCAGTATCTAGGTTGATTCCTTCTACCTATATTCATACAATCCACACTATACGTTCTCTTTGATACTTTCAGCAACATGAAATCGCAAGGATTAAAGTGATAACAATTCACAGTAAAACAAATATATACTCAATTGAAAGAGAGTATAAACCTACATGATTAGATTTGTCTTCACTGTATTTATTCTTACTATTAATGGTTGCTTCCTTAACTGGACATAAACAATATTTATAACTTGTCATTGAGTAGTCAACAAGACTTTTTACACTTTAAACTAAGATGCTTGTACGCATGTATATTTACCACAGGTCTTTCAACATGATTTATGCCAAGATTTGTATTAGAACAACGGTACACCTTTTGATGAGTTCAATATCTATTCAAGACTGCGTATTTAATCTTCATTACATTTTTGGAATGCAAACAAGTGACAAATCTAGTCTAAATAGGATAATTTTGTTATAGATAACTGAATATTGTTGTTTCCAATTGTTTCAAACATATTTCCAATAACTATCGAGGTAACCTCCCCTGTAATATATTTACGTACATCAGAAACCAACATTTGTGTAGTAATTTTAGCAAAACCATAGGTTAGGACCTATGCAAAAGTGTACTAGGACATAGGTATAGGAAATACCATGGGATAAATTTATTGCATGAGGCAAGGGCCTTTCATTTCATGCAACATGCACCATAACACTAGTTTGACTAATAAATCACACAAGTCATGCAAGAAGCATCATGACACCAACTTGAGTAATAAACTGTGTAAGTCATTATTGACCATGCAGGTGCTTACATGAGGTCATTTTGGTAAGACCATGTAGCTGCTTACATGAGGTCATTTTGATATGTCAAGTCAATATTTGACATATGGTGGCCCAGACTATAGGGAACATTCAATTTTCATTCCCTATGAGCAATATTGTCCCATAGATTTGTATTTTGTTTCCCATAATGTGTAAACCATTCAGCTCGAGGAAGTACGTTTAGCATATGGGTAGACAACCGTGCATAATGTACAACATTACCCATAAATACAAAATCCATCTCCTTCCATGCAAACTAGGAATTACATACAGTACCACAAATCTTGAGCCCTGTATTTGGTGAACTATCCAAGTGATTCCGGGCATGATAGTCAATCACTTACTTAACTCTGGATGACTTAGAATGGGCATTGAGATAAGGTTCATAATTTTCCAAAGTAAAAATCAAATCAATGATAAGATAATTCCAATGACATTTAACAACACTTATGGGAAGCTTCATATTAGATTATCACTTTGTCTAGTACACATTTATACTTTGTCCTTTTATCTCAACAATAAGATCTAAAGGCAGTGAGTATCAATCCACTTAAATTTGTATAGTAATTCTGGAAACTCATGTTGTTATATTCCTAAAAGTAAATTGTTCATTAGGGTTGATATCTATTAAATTTTGGTATGTTCTATGCTTAGAGCAATTTACTTCAATTTTTCATATTAACCCAATGACAATATTCAGATTAGCAATCACATCAGCATGATAGTAAAGTGCAGATAGAACATAAACATAAACAATAGAAGACAAGCCAAGACAAGAGGACACAAGATGTAGCACCAGCGAGGGACAAACCCCAATGTGGGGAAACCTTGATCAATTCTTCTTATATTATTCAATAGTTCAGCAGAGAGAAAGAGATAGAGTACAATGATTTGAGTCAATACTTGATTTACCAAATAGGAGACCAAATCTCTTCTCTATGACAATGACATCAAGTACCGAAGACATGCAGTTCCTTTGTTGCTTCACTAATGATGAAAAGGCTACTAATCTGGCACCTTTCATATGCTGCAAGGATTGGTGCATTTCATGGAAGACTTGGTCACTGGTTAGGGCACAAGATCTAAATGCTACAACACCCTAAACACACCCCACAGTTCATCTATTTACTATGGCTAGCCTTCATACATTCCTCCAATGATACGCTACCATATAGGGTTTCTTATCTTCTTAACACAACTACCAAAAGGCCTCTAACTACTGGCTATGGCCTGCAACCTAGCCCAGCAGTGCACTGTAGCTTTGATCCCTTCAAATAGTGATCCAAACAGCCCTTAAAAAGCAGTCCCTAGCTCCTCCTTTTTGCGCATACTTCTGCCCTTCAAATCGAGCTCCATAACAACACTAACATGCCCAAACAACCTTGCATTATACCATGTTTTCACCTACAACAATGTGACCCTTTACACTGATGAGATACTCCTTTTTTCTGCGGCTAGGTTCACTTTTCTGGCTGCATCTAAGGGTCCCTTACATGCTCTAATAAGGGCTCTTCTAACTAAAGCTTTAGGCCTTCATATACTGCCAGTTAGGGCCTCTCCAACTGTAGCTAAGAGCACTGCATATAATGTCTTCTTATGACGGAAAATAGGAGCTTCATAAGACTACGTATGGGTCTCTCTTAACAACAAATTAGGGCTATTGATTAGGCCTCTTGTTGTTGTGGAATAAGGTCAGGGTTTAGGACATTACGGTACCTCCAAGATAGCAGTTATACATTGTGACTGCATTTAGGGCATGGTCAGATATCCTTTTAGAACAATGACTATACTTCCTCCTTGAGCTGCGAATATAACTCCCTCTTGACAATGTATAGATCTCCTCTTACCTGCAAAAAGGTCTCCCCATAAGACTCTAGTTAGGGCTCTTTAGTACTGTGTCTAGGGCTCTCTTAGAAGATGATTTCTTCACTGCATCTAGGGCTTCTCCCTCTTGATCTCTCTAGCCACAAAACCCAAACGAGTGGAGAGAGATCTTAGGATAAGTGTGTGTACAAAATGACTTGAAGACCTCTTCTATTTATAATAAAAAGTTGAGGACAAGTTGGGGTAATTTGGTTGCTGGCCAACCTTGACAAATTATCAAATAACATAAATAAATTCATATCTCCATGAATACATGTCGAAATCAGATGATATTTAGATTAATTCTACACCTTCGACTACAGGAATTCAAGAAAAATATCAGTTGCCATAAATAAGAAGACCCACATGGATTTTGGCCCTAGTTTCTAATTTTAACAATATCTGAACTAAAAAATAACCTAATGCAAACGTTTTGATACCTTTTCCAACACATCTGCAATAAATGGTCCTATAAGTGTAATTAAAACTGATCATAGGAAGCCAACTAGTCTTGAATTACTATACCATTATTTGTGACAGCCTGTAGCCTTTGAAAATTTCACCATATCCTTGTCAACCTTATCCATACATGACAACATAACATTTCCATCATCTGAAATGTATCAATCCTAAATCATAAGAAATGATTCACCACATTGTATTTATTTTTCATATCATGTTTGGGGCATTGTTACCTTAACTGGTAAATATACTTGTAGCCATAGTTACCATATTCAACTGAGCTTACTTGGCTAGTCTGACTCATCCGGGATCTAAATCTGAGTAGATTAGATGGAGTTGAATCTTAACTTGGACAAAATTCAAGGTCTAACTCAAACTCCAGCAGAACTATGTCATGATCTGACTTGGGCTTGGGGAAGAATCAGGTAAAGCTTGACAGTTTAAAAATAAAAGTTTTGTCCAAGTTATTTTCTTTTGACCAAATTTCCTAAATTAACTCTTAAGTCTTGCCCAATTTTAAGTCAAACCTTGTTTCTTTGTCGATGTTGAGTTGGACCTAAAGCTTTATAGAAACATTTTCCTTAATGCTATTTCATAGAGACATATAATCGAGCTTAGGATTAGCGGATGCTTCCACCATTGTGTCTATCATTTAGAACCAAGCGACAATACATTCATCTATTTGAAATCTGAGTGCCTTTAGATCTAGAACTTTGTAGCAGTACTTGCAAGAGTATCAAACTCGAGGGCTTCCTATGAAGACACATGAAGAAAGAGGAGTGTGTATAGGGAAGTGCAGTACACATGTTTGATACTTCCACACATTTTGAGGGCATGCCAATAGAAATGTCATTGTTGTTGGATACACTAGTGTTGGTCAGGTTCAGAAAAGTTCTCTATCAAATATGTTGTTTTCATGAAGTAATATTTCCAACCAAGAGGATAAAGACTTGACATTCCTAGGACATAGTGGTGTTATTTCTTGCATGTATTTTTTATTTATTAGTATTAGACCACTAATAACTTCATTATGTAGCTGCTCGTTTAGTAATATATTACAACAGTGACTTGTTAAAGGAAAAAGATTTCGGTTTGTTTGAACGTCATAAACTGGAAGGAAATTTAGCTTTGAATTAGAAAAATGGAATATATTCTAAAAATATGTTTTCTGATCAAATATAGGCCCATTTCCAGATCATTAAAAGAAAGCAGTGATGACAATAAGCAATGATTTTGGACACAATGAATTACATAATTCTCTAGCTCAAAAACAAGTCAGCATATTTATTTTTGTTTGCATTAGAGAAAAATGAATGAGTAACATTACGTTTTCTTTGAATATTTATAGAATCATTTTAGAGATTCTAAATGGAAATTGCATGTGCTAATCTTGCTCAATTAATTACAGGGAAAACAAGGGGCATACATAATTTGTTGGCTTCTCGAAATTGGATTCCTTTCCCCCTGAAATAGTACGCTGACAACTGAAGATTACTATGTTGAAGCTATATTCCTAGTTAGTATCTCAATTTAGAAAGACTTGTCTTACTTTTTTTAGTTTCTTGTTGTAATCTTGTATCAACAATACTTTTCTCCACCCATTATATTTCTACTGATTAGTTTTATTGTTGAAGTGTCATTGTTTCTTAAAGATAACTAGAGGAAACAATACAACTATGAAAGTGGAGCATGAGACATTCTTAATAGAAATTGCTAGCTTCGATGTGTTTGATTATGTTGGATAAAATAAACATTGCAATGTACCATAAACATGGGAATTTAAAATATTGGGGTAGAAATGTGTGCGTCTACTTGCATTTATTACTTTAGTTGAAGATAACATTTCATGAACAAATGTTGTACACTGAGAACATAGTAGGTACACAATTTATTCTATGGTAACATTTTATTGGCTTTGTTTATATAGGTCATCTGGCCACATAGCGGCCACTATTCCCCAACTAAAGAAAACTTGTTCGATTTTCTTGCTTTTATGGGGAAAATGACATTAACAATATTGCTGATGTTGAGGTATATATCATATAAATATTTTATAGTCTACTTTAATTTATATTCCAGTGTTCATCGACATTCATGTCTTATACTTTGCATTGTATTTCATTTTTCAGGAAAATAACTCAGTATTGATGGTAAGAAGAACGAATTGAAGAAAGAGGAGAACAATAACACTAGAGCGACAAAATAAAAATTAAAGAGAAAGAGAAGAGAACTGGTCTACTGGTACCCATAAAGCCAATATTCCACATAAGACACACGTAAGTACTAATGGTCAAGTCTTCAAAGTTTGTGAATTCACCTACAATGCCTTGGCAACATAATGATAATGTTTTGAAGTGATGAAACACTATTTCATGTGAAAATTGAGCTCCAACCAATATTAAGTTGGAAACTTATATTGTAATACTCGACATTTTATATAATATAATTTATGTCGTTGAAATTATTTATAGTTGCACTTAATACTTAGTATTGTAATTAACATATGTAACTTTGCGTTTTCATTATGAACATGTGCTTTGTATGCCATTTTTTTTAATTTAGTTGCAAAATCGTACTAATTAATTTATGTTGATTAATAATGAAAACATAAAATCAATTTAAAACTACCAAATTAGTAGTTTATGTTTATTAATGATGAACACGTAAAATGAATATACAATTAAATTAGTTGCTTATAACGATTTTTAATGAAAATAAATGAAATGAATATAAACTACTAAAGTAGTAATTTATAAAATGAATATGATATTACCAAAAAATATAAATGACTATAATGCAAATGATAAATTTGTGATTATAAATGACAATTAAATTTTGCATATATATGACTATTAGTAGCTAATTTATAATAACACGACTAAAATTTAGTCATATATCTTTGGTCATTAATTGGTTTCAAACGATGACTAAAATTTGCATATATATGACTATTAGTAGCTAATTTACAGTATCTTATAATACGACCAACAGTTTGGTCATATTTCTTTTGTCATTAATTGGTTTTCTCGATGATCTTTTAGTAATATATTTTGTTGTATATTTGGTCATTAATTGTGACAATTAATGACCAAATCAATGATTAAATCAATGACCAAATTAATGACCAAATCAATGACTAAATCAATGTCTAAATTAATGACTAAATATACTACTAGACAATAAAATTGAGACAACCAATTAATGATTCAGCTAAAAATGACTAAAAATTGGTCAAGTTATAAGACACTGTAAATTAGCTACTATTGGTCACCGACAGAAAAATAGTCGTTTATATACAAATTTTAGTCGTTTATTTAGTAACTAATTAGCAATTTTGTACTAGTGTATTGTGCCCATATTGTCCCCATATTGTTATTAGTGTGCACCATAAAACCCACTATTGTTATTGTTGTGCCCTTATGTTATTACTGTTATGTCGACTTTGATTATATTGTAACCCCTTAGACTCCTATATATAGAAAGGAGGTTTAGTCATTTATATCATCGAAGAATTGTTCATTTATGAAATGCAAAGAAGGTTGTCCCCTCTAAGAGGTTGATTTTGAAGGCATTCATCTATCTTTTCTTCTATTTTGTGAGCTAGTTGCATAACGTTTGGTATCAAAGGTTTGGATTCTAGGGTTTCGCTGCTCCAAATAGGTCATCGTGGAATTTTTTCTATAACTTATTTTCTGCAATGTTTCAGAAACTAAAAAAATAACCCATTTGAACCAAAATAGTTCTGAACCACAGATCCAAATTTCAGATCTTTTCTCTTTATATTTTTGGAGATATGAGCTAAGGAAGTTAGGGTTTTTGTAGGATCCCGAATTGTATCTCAAACATGTGACCGGGGGAAGATAGTCATACGTTTTGTTTTGAGCATCAGATTGAAATTTTGTAAGAAGTTTCAAAAATAGGACAACCAGTAGTTTTCTGTAGATAAGTTTCAGGTACTAAGGTCGAAACAGTGACACATGTCACTTCGTAGAAGTTTTCTCTACTGAACCGGTCTATAATCAGGTCACCATGGGAGATTTGACATAACTCTTCCTTGGAGAATCCGCTCTTGATTAGACTTGTGGAGTTAGAAATAGGACTCAAAGGGATACTGTAGGACACAATTTTAGATCTTGGAAATCCATAATTACATAGATACAGCAGATTCAATATCGAGCTCTTACAAATTGAAAAAGGTGTGTAGTTGTTTTATTACTATTTTGCATAAGATTGGTTTGAAAAATTAGTTTGAAGGAATTAAAAGGGCATAGTGAAGCATTATTAGCATTAATTGAAACCCCGAAGAAAGAAAATGGAAACACCTAGTAAGAAACCTAAAATCTCTAGCTTGAATCGTGAACAAGAGGAAGAAATACAACATCATATATAAAAATTAGGAGACCAAGTGCAACACAAATCACTCTCACAAAAAGTAATAGAAGCTAAGATGGATGGTTTAAAGAAAGGCATGGAAAATAAAATGGATGGGTTAAATAAAGACATGGAAGCTAAGATGAATGTCATGGAATCTAAGATGGATGGTTTAGAAGCTAAGATAAATGACGTGGAAGCTAAGATGGAAGGAAAATTGGGCGATTCGAAGACAGATTTGACAAAGTTGCTACAAGAAATGTTTAATAATGGAGAAAGGGTAGTAAGGAAACTCATGATGAGAATAAAATAAATGTTAATCATGATTTCATAGACTCTAATGTTAGATTGAAGACCCATCATGTTCCAAAGATCGATATGAGGAAGTTTGATGGCAAGGATCCTGTAACATGGAGAGTACAGATGGAGAAATTTTTCGATCTCCATAATGTGAAAAACACACAAAGGGTATGTATTAAAACTTTATATTTGGAACCAAAATAGTTTGTATGGTATCGATGGCTTTGATCTCGTAAAATAATTGTCACTTGGGCAATTTTTATGGAAGAAATTATAACACATTCTGAGGATACAAAAAGAAACACCTTTTTTAGCCAATTGATAAATCTCAAACAAAAGTGTTCAATGATGAAGCACATTGAGGACTTCCAAAAATTGAACAAAAGGGTAAAATATATTCTAGAGGAGCATAGGATTGATGTTTTCATAGGGACTTTAAAGGATAACATCCAACATGAGGTCCGCCTTTGGGAACTTGATTCATTGGAGAAGGCATTCAGGTTGGAAAGAAAAATGGAAAGCAAAATTATGGCAACTAGGAAGCCTACCACTCACAACTATAAATATGGAAGTGTTGTTGCGCCTAGTCTTCCACAACCTACAAGGTTGACATCAAAACAATTGGAAGAAAAAAGAGCAAAAGGGCTTTGTTACAATTGTGATAGCAAATACACTAAAGGTCATAAGTGTGCTAAGAAGAAATTATTCTACATAGAATGTGAAGATGAGGAATAAAAGGAACAAGAAACGTCAAAAGAAGACGATATACACTAGGAACAAACCCTAGGGAAAGAAGAAATGAATCTGACCATATCTTACAATGCATTGGCTAGAATTACCACTCCTCAAACTATCAAGTTAGAAGGACATATCAAAAAGAAAAAGGTAATAGTGTTGATTAATTCGGGTAGTACCCATAATTTTATTCATTGTAAGATAGCCAAGGAATTGAATTTCTTCCTATATCCAACACTAGAGTATCAAGTGATGGTTGCAAGTGGAGGAACCATAAATTGCTCTGGAAAGTGCCATAATATCACGCTATCCATGGGAGAATATGTATTGAATATCTCAATGCCTTCCATTCCAATGTGTGTTATTGATGTTGTATTAAGAGTCCAACGGCTACAATCCTTGGGTACAATAACTTTTAATTTTCAAGAACTTTTCATGAAATTTTGTGTGAAAGGAAAGGAAGCTGAATTAAGGGGTATTGTAGGGAAAATGGGAAAGATAATAAGCTCTAAAGGTATGAAAAATATTCTAAAGATAGAACAACGAGGTGTAATTGCACAATTATGTTTGCTAGAGGTTCCCACATCAAAATCATCTATTTCTCTAGATCTCCAAAAAGTCTTGGACAATCATTCTAAGGTATTTTAGACTCCCAAAGGCCTCCCACCTATTTGTGATCATGATCATGCTATTCATTTGATTCCAGAAAGTGTTCCTCTAAAGAACAGGCTTTACAAATATCCCTATGCCCAAAAGAGTGAAACTGAACATATGGTTGCAAAAATGTTAGAGGCTGGTATAATTCAACCTAGTCAAAGTTCTTTCTCTGCTCTAGTAGTATTGGTGCACAAGAAGGATGGATCATGGTGCATGTGTCCGGATTGTAGGGAGCTCAACAAGCTCACTATTAAAGATGAATTTCCCATTCCTTTCATTGATGAATTATCGGATGAATTGCATGGATCAAATTACTTCACCAAGTTGGATCTTCGTTTAGGATATCATCAAATCAAAATGAAGACTGAAGACATTTTGAAAACAACATTTAGAACTCATGAGGGTCATTATGAATTTTTGGTCATGCCTTTGCCTTTACCAATGAACCTTTCTACATTTCAAGGTTTGATGAATTCCATTTTCAAACCCTTCCTTTGAAAATTTGTGTTAGTATTTTTTTGATGATATACTAATCTACAACAAGTCTTGGAAGGATCATGTTCAACATGTTGACAAGGTGTTCAAACTATTGGAGGAGAAACAATTATATGCAAAAATCTCCAAATGTTTCTTTGGAGTATAAGAGGTGGAATATCTGGGTCATATTGTATCACATAAAGGTGTTAAGGTAGACACTAACAAAATTAAATCCATTAAGGAATGGAAAATCCCCACATCCATAAACAATTTGCGAGGTTTTCTTGGGTTGACAGGGCATTATTGCAAGTTTGTTAAGAATTATGGGATAATAGCAGAACCTCTAACAACATTATTGAAGAAAGATGCATTTTCATGGACTCCATAAGAAACAAAGGCCTTCAATCATCTTAAAGAGGCAATGTGCCAAGCACTAGTCTTAGCTACACCGGACTTCAAAAAAACCTTTATTGTGGAATGTGATGCTTCAAGAAATGGAATTGGTGTTGTTTTAATGCAAGAAGAAAGACCCATTGCTTGCGAAAGTTGTCTAATCAAAGGAAAGTATTTACACAAAGCTATTTATGAGAAATAAATGTTGGCAATACTACGTGCACTTAAGAAATGGTGACCGTACCTAATGGGAAGACACTTCAAGGTAAAAATGGATCATGATAGTCTTAAATACTTTTTAGAACAAAGATTATCCTCTAAAGAGCACCAAAAATGGGTCACAAAGATGTTGGGTTATGACTTTGAAATCATCTACAGAAAAGGGAAGCAAAATGTTGTGGCAGATGCACTCTCAAGAAAGGATGAGGATGTGGAAGAATTTCTTTGCGTTGTTTCTATTATCCAACGAGATTGGATAAATAAAGCAAGGGATGAATGGAAGAATGACAAAGTGTGGGCACTCATTCAAAAATTACAGCAAGATCCTAGTACATATGATACATTTAGCTCTAAAAATGATTCATTATAGTACAAAGATCACTTATACCTATGTAAGAATTCCCAACTCAAACAAAAAATTCTTATGGAATTGCAAACTTTTCCCTTAGGAGGGCACTCAGAATTTTAAAAAAATTACCACAGGGTTAAGAAGGATTTTTTTGGGATGGCCTTAAGTCGGGCATTCAAAATTTTGTGGTGGAATGTTTGGTTTTCCAACAAAACAAATTTGAAACAATTATGACCCCGGGTCTATTACAACCTTTATCCATTCCAAGCCATCGTAGGGAGGAGGTCTCAATGGATTTTATCATAGGTGTTGAGTCTCAAAACTGCCTCTTTTTCAAGCAATTTCTTCACCTTCTTCCTTTGTTTTCCCATGCCAATGCATCCTAAACCATCAAAATCCATTGCATATTTCTTCCAGGAGTACATTTTAGTGATTTTCAAATTATATTATTATGTGCATTATTTGGATAGGGTTTTGTTCGTTAGCTACGGAATGCAGCCACTTTCTACAGCTAACCAGCCATTCCACAGCCATCTCCATTCTTTTGCAGGTTATAGTGTCGATAGAAGAAACGAGCCACATGGGTAGCTAGGGAAATGTCGGCACATGGATGGAGTCCTATCTATTTAATCAAATTCGAGGAGAAAGACCCCGGTCAAAGGGGAGTCAACAGAGAAGTCTTACAGCAGCTACAACTTTATTTTTGCATGTAAATGAATCTGAGGCATGTTCCTAAAGCTGAGGATGCCATTTCCCACCTGCATAACCAAATCCAACAGCCACTATTCAGAGACTTACTTTTCAAGCCAACCGAATACTAAATTACTTGATGCACTACCTATTCACGCGTCTACTATAGAAGACTTTTCTCTTAAAAATAGTTGTGAAGTTTTCCTATAGATCTCAATGTTTGGAACGCAAAACTAGTTAATGTTTTTGATGATGAAGTACTTTAATTTCCATTTGTAAGCACGATACATTCAGTACTCTATTTTCAATATAAAAACTCTGTTTTTTTCATATGGATACCTGAGCGTGTGAAGTGATTTTGCGTTGCTAGTCCTAGGCCGTGCAGAGGGCCCCTACTTGGTCGAGGTTACTTTTCATTTCTGTACATTTCCATTTGTTATTTTCTTTGGTTCAGTTGTACATTTATTGTGTTTTTATTTATGTCTATAATCGTTTCTAACACTGTGTTTATTGCAGCTTTTGTCACTTGTTTCTACTAACTCAGATAGGTGCATTCTAGTTTAGAAGTATTTCTTTAGCTTCTTTCATGCTCTAGCTTCTTAACTGTAGTTTTTAAATTGTGTCAAGTAGCATCATTTCTTTTGTTGTTCTTTAGTTTTTAAGCTTTTGAATTTAAGTTGTTTCATGCGTTTGCTTACTAGATAGTCACTCATTACATAAATGAATGTTTCCACAGCCTTTTGTTGATGGTTTACCCTCAAACTAAATGGTGAAACATGGAGTTTATGAATGAGATTTTCTTGTTGTTTAGTACCTTTTCCTTCTTAGTGTATTCACTCATGTTATAAGCAAATATTTCCACAGCCTTTCGTTGTTGATTGATCTTCAAACTAAATGGCGAAGTGTTATTTTTATAAATGAGATTACTTGTTGTTCATTAGTTTAGAGTTAGATAGTTTGATGTCATTTTCTCATGATATAAGCTAATATTTCTAGAGCATTTCGTTGATGATTGATCTTCAAACTAAATGGTGAAGTGTTATGTTTATAAAATGAGATTACTTTATGTTCATTAGTTTAGAAGTAGATAGCTTTATGCCATTTTCTTGTCAATTCAAGCAACTCATGATTTAAATAGATATTTCCAAAATCCCTTCGTTGATGGTTGAACCTAATACTAAGTGGCGAAATGCCTTGCTAATGACTGAGTTTTTCCTTGCACTTTTAATGTTTATTTCTTTTAGAATGGTGAAGAATGGAATCCCTCAAATGTTGCTATCATAAGGAGTTAATTTCTCCCTAAATTATATAGCAGAGTGGTAACAATGCTTCATCTAGTTTTACTTTCACAAATAGTATAGTTGCAATTTCAGTTTTGTTTCTTCCCTTTAGTTTAATTGCAGTATTTCATTAGACTTTAATTTCGCAAGAAGAATAGACAACAGAAGTAGTTTTGCTTCCAGTATTTCATTCTCTGTTTGATATAGATAGCTGGACTTCCATTTTCTCATTCAAGTTTTGATTTTGTAGATAGCAGTTTTAAGAGTCTTTTAAGCTCATATTTTGAAAACTATTACAATAGCAAGAAGATAAGCTTTGTCTTCACTTTCTTGTTTTAAAAACTCCACTTCCAAGCTTGGCCTAAAAAACATTTTTAGAATCTCACTTCAGTAGTAAATTAAGATTTCAGTGACATTGTAGAACTCTAAGAGTTAAAAAAACAAAACCCCAAAACAACATAAACTTGAAAATAGTGAGGTAAGAAAGGGTTATTTAGCACATATAGTGCACTACACTTCATTAGTTTACGACACCCGGATTGATAATTTATGTAGCAATTTAAGACACTAAATTGACTAAACATTTTGGAGTTGATGCTGGGGAAGTGTAACTAGGTAGCCTTATTTCTTACATTCATAAAATAAATAAATAAATAAATAAATAAATAAAAAATCAAAAACAACAAAACTAAAAATTTGACATGCATAGAGAAAGAGATTCTAGGGGTAGATTTATAGCTAGGGGCAGAAGTTTGATTCTCACAACTCCAACTACTCCACCAAGGATTAGAAAGGACACACGTCCATCCAAGACTCATACTCCCAGCCTTAGGATTCCTAGAATTCAAGGGGCAACAACTCAATTAGAAGATTCTCCCACTTCATCTACTAAACTAGACCTAGGAGAGGAACCCTTTTTCACCTCTATAGGGGAGCCTATTGTAGTTGAAGAAGTAGGAATACCTAGAGAAGAAGAAGAAGCAGAAACACTCTCTCATTAGCCATTAATAGAAGAACGAGAAGATTATGAGGAAACTATTATGGCGGAAGAAGAGCAAGATGGAGAATTTTCACTATTTGGAGGAGGGGGTAGAGGTAGAGGTAGAGGAAACAATAATGGAGATAGAGGTAACAATGGAGGAGGTAGAGGAAATAGGGAAGGAGATAACTCATTTGGATTCTCTATAGTAGATGAGGAAACACATACAACAATGAAAAACATTTCACCATCTGTCCTCCCAAACTTTTATGGGTTGAGAAGTGATGATCCTAAAACATTTTTGTTTGAGTTTGAATTCTTATGCCAAACCTATGACTATATAGAAGACTCTAAAAAACTCAAATTGTTCCCTTCAACACTAAAAGAGGCTGCTGTGAAGTGGTTTATGGGATTAGTCACTCAATCCATTAGAACTTGGAATGATATGAGGCAGGCATTTTTGGATAGATACTTGGATTACTGTATGCCTACCAATCATACGGATGAGGTATTCAAAATGATGCAAAAGGAAGATGAGAACATAGAGGATTTGCTTGAGAGGTTTAACTACAATTTGAAAAGAGCAAAAATGAAGAATTTAGATGAAGAGACCTTGAAAGCTCTTTTGTTGAAGGCCATTAGAGATGAATGGATAGATATCCTTAACATGATGGGGAAGGGAGACATCTCTCAACTTCCATTGAATGATATAGCAGAACTATGTGTCCATCTCTCAAGAGGAAAATCTAAAACTGGGAAAGGACCCAGAGATCCTTCTCTTATTAGAGCAAACAAATCTGCAACTAGAACTGTAAGTAGGGCAGAAATTGGCAATATGCTTGATGAGTTCAAAACTGATACTTTAGGGAGCCTTAGTGAGCAGCTAGACACCCTCAAAAACCAAAACAAGCAGAAAACATAAGTTGATACTTTAGCCATATTTTGTCCAAAATGCAGAAAGAAACATGATCTAAGGGAATGCCCCTTAGATGCAAAAATTATAGAAACTTGTATGATTTGTTCAGAAAGTCATCAGACCAAGGATTGTCCTTCAATCCCAGGTTGTAAGGTTGTCTTTAAAGAGGAAGTAGTCCCAAATTCTGTAGAACCTCTTTGTTTTGTTGCAAGAAGACCTTGGCAAGGGCCACAAAATCAAGTATTTAACAATCCAATGAATTTTCAGCCCCCACCAAACTGGAATTCTTGGCAAAAACCTTGGCCTCAACCTCAAAATCAGTATCAATCTCAACCATGGACACAAGGGGTACAGAAACCTTATGGGAGATTTGCTCAGTATTATCAATATCCTCCATCTCATCAGAGCTATCCTCCCCCACAAAATCAACAGCAAAATCAACAACCACAACTTCCAAA
Source organism: Pinus taeda (assembly GCA_000404065.3). Taxonomy (NCBI): domain Eukaryota; kingdom Viridiplantae; phylum Streptophyta; class Pinopsida; order Pinales; family Pinaceae; genus Pinus; species Pinus taeda. The sequence goes on from APFE030990684.1 coordinate 83,768, forward strand.
TCAAAACCGTCACCTTTCATTGCCATTTCCACAACAAAGTCAAAATCATCAACTCTTACTTCCATTTCAACAAAAGCCAAGTCAACTACCAGCCCAACCATTGCCAAACCCCAATAATAAAAGCCCTCAGAATGCTTACATGGTAGAAGGACAACAATTTCCTACTTACATGACTGTTCCTCTAGATCTTAATGATGTTCAACTTAGATCTGGTAGAATTTTAGAAAAGGAAAAACCTTATGTAGATATTCAATAGCAAGACGCTTCTGAGGAGGACTCTTTGAAAGTTAATAAAATTTTGAGAGAACATCCCTTCAAAACCAAAACATTCAAAATGAAAAACAAAATGAGTCAATAAATACAACTCCTATAATTGAGCAACTTGCATCTACTTCTACACATCCTTTTCCTGAGAGATTACAAATTGATAGAGGAGTGGAAAAAAAAATCTTGTTGCCCAATTATGATTTCCTAGATGAATTAAAGAATGTCTGTATTAAGATTCCCTTGTTACAAGCCATTAGAGAAATTCCTATTCTAGCAAAAACAATAAAGGAGTTGAGCATCAAAAGACCAGGTAGAAAACCAAGAGACACAAAAAGAATTCACCTGGTAGGAAAAATAGCAGATATCATGATGGGAAAGATTACCATGCAAAAATATGTGGATCTAGGAAGTCCAATTGTTAAGACACACATAAATGGGATTTAAATTCCAAATACATTGATTGACTTAGGGGTAGCTATAAACATTATGATTAGACAGACTATGGAACAACTTAAACTTCCTAATCTTCTTTACACACCTACCTTACTGCAGCTTGCAGACAGATCAATAATCAAACCAGATGGTGTGCTAGAAGACATTTCAGTCTCTTTAGATTCTTGGGAATATTCTATTGATTTTATGATTTTAACTCCCAAGAATAATCTAGGAGGACACCCACTTATCTTAGGAAGACCTTGGTTGGCCAGAGCTGATGCTTTTATTAGTTGTAGATCTGGTGACATGTATATTTTTTATGGTAGTTCAACAAAGAAATTTGCTTTGTATCCTCCAGCAAAAGCAATCACAAAAATAGATGACAGAGAATAGATCGATGATGAAGATGTTATACAACCTATCTTTACTATATCAGAAATTAGTAAAGATAATCAAATTTTGAACACATTAGAAAATTCTGAAACATCTTCAGAATATGATCATGCACAGTTTCAGGTAAATTCTAATGTTAAATACTTGTCATCTAGGTAGATGTCCCTTTATTCTATGGAAGAGTTTGGTAGCTCTACAATTGAAATTTTTCCAGGTAGAACATTGAATATAAACAAAACCTTGGAGTAATTACAACAAGAGGAGCGAACCAAAATCTTACAAAAACTTTCTATTGCATTTGCATGGGAGTATACTGATATGAAAGGTATTGACCCTAAGACTTGTATCCATCATATCTATATTGAGGAAAACAGTAGACCAATCAAACAACCTTAGAGAAGGATGAATCCAAATCTTAGGGAGATTGTGAAAGAAGAGCTCCAAAAACTACTCAATGTAAACTTCATTTACCCAATCTCAAATAGCCAATGGGTTTCTCCCTTGGTAATTGTGCCTAAAAAGAATGGTAAATGGAGGGTGTGCATTGATTACAAAGAATTGAATAAAGAAACCTTGAAGGATCACTTTCCTTTTCCCTTTATAGATCAGGTATTAGATACATTAACAGGTAAAACTTTTAATTCTTGGATGGTTTTAGTGGTTATAACCAAATTCAGGTAGCACTTGAAGATCAAGATAAGACCACATTTACTTGTCCATGGGGAACTTTTGCCTACCGAGTGCTTCCTTTTGGATTATGTAATGCACTCGCAACATTCCAAAGAGCAGTACTAGGAACTTTTTGTAATCTAATACATGATTGTGTAGAGGTATATATGGATGATTTTTCAGTCTATGGTAACACATTTGAAGAAGCCTTGGAAAATTTGGAAAAACTCCTTAAAAGATGTAAAGAAACAAACCTTTCACTAAGCCATGAAAAATGCTTTATGATGTTTACGAAAGGTATTGTTTTAGGACATCACATTTCAGGAGATGGGATTAAAGTAGACAAATCTAAAGTGGAAGTCATCTCTAAGTTACCAATTCCAGATTTCCAAAAAGATGTTAGGAGTTTTCTAGGATTTACAGGATATTACAGAAGATTCATAGAAAAGTTTACTAAAGTAGCATCTCCACTCTTCAAATTGCTTACAAAAGATTGTGAATTCAAGTGGAATCCTGATTGCCAACTAGCATTTGAAACTTTGAAAAAAAAAATATCTGAAGCACCTATCTTAAGAGGACCAAATTGGAATTTCCTTTCCATATTTCTACAGATGCTTTAGATACAGCTCTAGGAGCTGTACTATGAAAAAAAGATTTGATTCCTTATGCCATTTACTATACAAGTAAGAATTTGACTCCCACTGAGTTGAATTATACTGTGATTGAAAAAGAGTTCTTAGTTATTGTTCATGCAATTAACAAGTTTAGACATTATATAACAGGGTATGAAACGTTTGTTCATACAGATCACTCTGCAATTAGATATTTGATGAATAAACCTATTACTACTGGCAGAGTTACAAGATGGCTTTTACTTTTGCAAGAACTCAATATTACAGTGCTAGATAGACCTGGAAAACAAAACATAGTAGCTGATTTCTTGTCCAGGATTTAGAATATCAAAGAAGACTCTTTTGTTGAGGATAAGTTCCCTGATGAATATCTATTTGCAGTAACTACTCAAACTCCTTGGTTTGCAGATGTTTCTAACTATTTGGTTACAGGGAAGTTACCTTCACATTTATTTCCTAGAGAGAAAAGAAAGATTATTCAAAATAGTTCAAGATATTCATGGATCTCTAACGAATTGTATAAACAAGGCCAAATCTTATGATCATAAGATGTGTCAGGGAAGATGAAATGCCTAATATTCTCAAAGCATGTCATGATGAGTCATATGGTGGACACTTTGCTGACATGAGGACAACCTATAAAATCCTTTCTTTAGGATATTATTGGCCATCCATCTTCAGAGATGCAAAAGAATATGTTAGAAGGTGCGACAACTACCAAAGGGTACGGAAACCTGCTCCCTCAAATGAGATGCCATTACAACCTCAGGTACTTATCGAACCCTTTGAAAAATGGGCTTTAGACTTTATTGGACCTATTAATCCTCCATCTAACCAGAAAAAATATATATTGGTATGTACTGATTATGTCACCAAATGGGTAGAAGCCAGAGCATTACTTTTTGCTAACGAAAAGACAGTAGTTAGTTTTCTTTTTGAGGATATTTTTACTCGCTTTGGTGTTCTAAGAGAAATTGTGACAGATCAGGGATCTCAATTCACATTCAAAATGATGGAGAGGCTTATGGAAGAGTACAAGATCAAGCATAAGAAATCCACTCCCCATCATCCACAAGCAAATGGTCAAGTGGAGTCTACAAATAAAGTGATTGAAGGAATAATCACCAAGACTGTGCATCTACATAAACGAGATTAGGCAGAAAGGCTTCCTGAAGCCTTGTGGGCCTATAGAACTACATGGATGAACACAATGAGACATACACCTTATGAACTTGTTTATGGAAAGAAAGTCCTGTTACCCATTGAGTTCCAAGTTAAAACTTTCAAGATGGCAGTTAAGTTGGGGATGGATCTATCAGAAGCTCAAAATCATAGACTAGAGCAGTTGAATGAACTTGATGAGATCAGACAAGAGGCAGTTCAGAGGACTAGTCTATTTCAACAACAGAGAGCTAAGTGGCATGACAAGTACATGAAGGACAAAATGTTTCAAGAGGGAGATTGGGCATTGCTATTTGATTCAAAGTTCAAGGATTTTCAAGGTAAATTTCAAACTCATTGGCTTGGGCCATATAAGATTGAAAAAGTTTTCAGTAATGGAGCAGTAAGAATTAGAACCATAGATGAGCATCAAAATCCTCTCCTTGTGACTGGTCATAGGTTGAAGATTTATCAAAAGCCAATCTCAAAGGAGGAGTTTATCAAGATCTTTCAAGATAATTCTGAAATGAAGTTGGTGAAGAAGAATCATTCTTCTCCACCAACTTAGTCTTTGTTCTTTTCATTAAATTTTCCAAAAAATATATATATATAGATATATAAACTTGAAAACCAATCACTGATTGGCATACTTATACAGAAAATACAGGGTGAAAATCAGAAGACTCTGACACCCTACATCTTCCACAAAAAGAAGAATAAGAAGAAGGTCTTTCATTTTATTCATGGTTTGTTTTATTCCATTCCATTTCATTTCTGCAAATTTCACTCCATTTCACCACCATATTCCATCGATAAACTTTTCTTCAGTATTTCTTCATATCCACTTTTCATCTCCATTCTGCCATATTTCATCCATACAATCATTTTCTATTTCATTCATTCATTGAGTCATATTTCATTCATTGTGTTACATTCTGCAACTCTTCTCCAATTCTACAGCTGATCTAATTCCGCAACTAATCCTATTCTACAACCAATATGACTCTGCAGTAATAGTTGGATCATTAGCCAAAAATAAAAATAAAAAGACAAATGCAGGTATTGAAGGAGAAATCTTTTGAAGACACATCAGCACCTAAGCACCTACAAAAGCAAACAATCAAAGGTTAGCAAATGGAAAAGGTATGGTTCCAAAGGTGAGAATAAAACCTATTTCAACTAGCACTATAAAAGCATAAGTTGTATAATTTGAATAAACACTACTCCTTAACATGTCATAATGTGATTTAATTTTTGTCATAACTCCACCATGCCTTCCAACTTAATTCTTAACGGTCTCATGATTTTCCTCTGACTTTAACTCGTACTTCACTGTACTTTCCTACTCCACCTGTTTAAATGACTAATTATGTGAATGTAACTCAGTTGAATATGGCTCTTTCACACACCGAGTTTCTCATTTTTCTTTACTCCCGCAGCCTTCTTATGAATGCAAGCACTCAAAGTATTTGTTTAGTTCTCGGTTCTGTCTATGAGTAATACTCTGCCTCCACACAGTCTACGTGTGCACCAGTCCTTATATCCTCCACACTTTTCCCATGCATACGGTCTTCCTGCTTCATATATCCTCCATAATTCATTCACATATCCTTCATTTTTCCCAGTTCCATATCCATCGATTTCCTCTATAGTTTTATGGTATTCCATTTCCATCCCTATAACTATTATGTTCCCATATAACCAACATTTTCAGAGTTTCTACACAATGAAGAAAAGAAGAATGGGTCTCATTGTAAGAACAGAGCCCATAGGAGTCAAGTTTATGGAGAGATACCCTCAATTGAAGGGGACATTAAAGAAGGTTGGCTGGCTGAAATTTATCAAGAAATTCAATGGCCATCACAAAGAAGTCACCAAGACATTTTCAAGATCTTTCGATGGGGTAGAAGTGGATATTGGTGATATAAGGTTCTCAATGATTGAATCTTCCATTGCAGCTGCAACCAAACTTCCAAAAGATGGAGAAAGGTGGTTCAAAAATAAGGGATTCGATGATGAGGCTTGGAAACTTATTCTCCGAAACCCAGGTATGGATATCTCAATTTTCAAAAGAGGAATTCCTATCTCTGCATTAAAGGATAAATGGAGTAGTTTTCTCTTGATTATCAGAAATTTATCACATGTGAGGGTAGATATGGTTCAATGTACATGTATCACATAAGGTTGTTGATGATATTTTTGGAAAATGGAACCATCAATCTCCCTTACTTTCTGTTGAATAGCTTAAGGAAGATGTCCACCACTATTCAAAAGAAGATAGAAGATATAGAACCTCACCTTTACCACCATGGTCTCATAAAATTTTTTGTTGAAAATCACTTGAAGGATATAGGAGACACATGGGAAAACTTCCTGATCGGGAATTTTTTCCAGGATCCACGTGAGTTACCTGAAGGGAGTTCAGTAAAGAAGAGTAGGGGGAGGAGAACAACTCTAACAATTCAAAATATTCCTTCCAGTTCAGCAAAAGAAAACAGTGAGGAAGAATCTCTCTCTGAAACTCTAATTGAGATCATAAAGCAAACAAAACAGAGAGGAAAAATAAAAAGAAAAGTTGAAGAAATCTATCAAACTCCTGAGCCTTCATCAGAAGTGGAACAATTACTCTATGAGAAATTAGTCCACATTAAGGAACATTCCAAGAAAGGAAAAGAAAAAGGGAAAAGAAGATAGGTCATAGAAAAAGAGAAGATAGGCACACAAAGTCTAAGGAGAAGCTCTAGGCTTAAAGGCAAAATGAAGAAAACAAAGACAAAAGAAACCCAATTCATAGACTTGGGAGGGGAGACTCCAACTCAATCACAAGATAACACTTCATTTGAGCAAAGTCCACAACATTCTCCTCAACTAGACTTTGAAAGTAGTCCAAGAAGAGCATCTCCGTAGATTGACCCAGTTCAGCAATAGATCTATGATTATATTGAATCATTGGAGCAGAAGAACACAAAAAAAGATTAGGGGACTTCATCTAACCAGCCAGCTATATCACAAGAAACTCTGATTCACTCACTAAAGAAAGTAATCTATGAATTAGAGGTATTAAACAAGCATATTCAAAAGGAAAATGAAGCTTTGAAGGAACAAAACAAGCTGGACAAAATCATTCATGACAATATCATGCTTCATTTGGGTCTATGGCATAAGAAAAACAGAAAATTGAAGAAGAAAAATAGGAAGCTAAGTAGGGCCCTAATCAACCTTAAATATAGATTCCTTATGAGAAAGCCTAGAGTGGCAGTGGCAGTAAAGAGATAAGAGAAAAGGTTGGATATTCTAGCTGAGGTTTCAGAGCAGATGTAGTAGAAGAAGGATTTCTACAATTTTGGTTGCATGAGGACATGCAACAGCTTCATAGTGGGGGTATGTTGAGTCCCAAAACTGCCTCTTTTTCAAGCAATTTCTTCATCCTTCTTCTTTTGTTTTCCCATGCCAATGCATCCTAAACCATCAAAAGCCATTGCATGTTGCTTCCAGGAGTACATTTTAGTGATTTTCAAATTATAGTATTATGTGTGTTATTTGGACAGGGTTTTGTTTTTCAGCTACAGAATGTGGCCACTTTTCGCAGCTAACCAGCCATTCCATAGCCATCTCCATAATTTCGTAGGTTACAGGTGTCGATAGAAGAAGCGAGCCACATGGGTAGTTGGGGAAATGTTAGCACATGTATGGAGTCCTATCCATTTAATCAAATTTGAGGAGAAAGACCCCGGTCAGAGGGGAATCAACGGAGAAGTCGTACAGCAGTTAAAACTCTGTTTTTGCATGTAAGTGAATCTGAGGCATGTTCCTAAAGCTCAGGATGTCATTTGCCACCTCCATAACCAAATCCAACAACCACTATTCAGAAATTTATTGTTCGAGCCAACCGAAGACTAAATTCTTGGATGCACTACCTGTTCACGTGTCTGTTGTAGAAGACTTTTCTCTTAAAAACAATTGTGAATTTTTCCTATAAATCTCAGCATTTGGAACACAAAACTAGTTAATGTTTTTTATTATTAAGTAGTGTAATTTCCATTTGTAAAAATGAGACATTCAATACTCTATTTTCAATACAAAAGCTCTATTTTCTTTTTTCATATGGATACCTGAGCATGTGAAGTGATTTTGCGTTGCTAGTCCTAGGCCGTGCAGAGGGCTCCTGCTTGGTTGAGGTTACTTTTCGTTTCTGTACATTTTCATTTGTTATTTTCTTTCGTTCAACTGTACATTTATTTTGTTTTTATTTATGTCTATAATCATTTATAACACTCTGTTTATTGCAGCTTTTGTCACTTGTTTCTACTAACTTAGATAGGTGCATTCTAGTTTAGAGGTAGTTCTTTAGTTTCTTTCATGCTCTAGCTTCTTACTGCAGTTTTTAAACTGTGTCAAGTAGCATCATTTCTTATGTTTTTCTTTAGTTTTTAATCTTTTGAATTTAATTTGTTTCATGCCTTTACTTACTAGAAAGTCACTCATTACATAAATGAATGTTTCCACAACCTTTCTTTGATGGTTTACCCTAAATGGTGAAGTGTTATGTTTATAAAATGAGATTACTTTCTGTTCATTAGTTTAGAAGTAGATAGCTTAATTCCATTTTCTTGTCAATTCAAGCAACTCATGATTTAAATAGATATTTCCAAAAGCCCTTCATTGATGGTTGAACCTAATACTAAGTGGTGAAATGCCTTACTAATGACTGAGTTTTTCCTTGCACTTTTAATGTTTACTTCTTTTAGAATGGTGAAGAATGGAATCCCTCAAATGTTGCTATCATAAGGAGTTAATTTCTCCCTAAATTATATAGTAGAGTGGTAACAATGCTTCATCTAGTTTTACTTTCACAAATAGTATAGTTGCAATTTCAGTTTTGTCTCTTTCCTTTAGTTTAATTGCAGTAGTTCATTAGACTTTAATTTCAAAAGTAGAATAGATAGCAGAAGTAGTTTTGCTTCTAGTATTTCATTCTCAGTTTGATATAGATAGCTGCGCTTCCATTTTCTCATTCAATTTTTGATTTTGTAGATAGCAGTTTTAAGAGTCTTTTAAGCTCATATTTTGGAAACCATTACAATAGCAAGAAGATAAGCTTTGTCTTCACTTTCTTGTTTCAAAAACTCCACTTCCAAACTTAGCCTAAAAAGCACTTTTAGACTCTCACTTCAACAATAGATTAAGATTTAAATTACATTGTAGAACTCTAGGAGTCAAAAGAACAAAACATCAAAACAACATAAAATTGAAAATAGTGAGGTAAGAAAGGGTTATTTAGCATATATAGTGCACTACACTTCATTAGTTTACGACACCCAGATTGATAATTTATGTAGCAATTTAGGACACTAAATTGACTAAACAACAGGTTTACCCAAGTCCGAAGGAAAGAGTGTCATTATGGTGGTAGTTGACAGACCTACCAAGCATGCACACTTTTGTGCATTATCACATCCATTTAAAGCCAATACAGTTTCTACTACATTTATGGAAACAATTCAAAAGCTACATGGAAACCCAAATATTATTGTAAGTGACAAAGATCCCATTTTCACAGGAAATTTTTGGAAAGAATTATTTTCTTGTCTCGGTACTTAGTTAGCTCATAGCTCATCTTATCATCCTCAATCTGATGGGAAAGTTGAGATAGTAAAAAAAAATTTGGAAGGATATATTCATTGCTTTGCATCTGATAAACATACATTATGGGTCGAATGGTTGCCTTTGGCTGAATGGTTGTATAACACTTCCTTCCATACTGTAGCAAAAATGACCCCATTTATGGCACTTTATGGATATCATCCACCATCCATCACATCATATTTAAGAGAAAATTCTAAGGTTCAAGTAGTGGAAGATCACATCGAGCATCAACAACAAGTTCTCCAACTCTTAAAGTATAACCGCACATTGGCGGAGAATAGAATGAAACAACAGGCAGATCAACATTGCAACGAAAGAAGTTTTGATGTAGGTGACTGGGTATTCCTACAGCTACAACCATATAAAAAAATGTCCCTCAAGCAAGATAAGAAGGATAACAAATTATCACCAAAGTATTATGGTCCATTCAAGGTGTTACAAAATATTAGTACTATGGCATACAAATTGGAGCTTCCTGCAGCTTTCTGAGTGCACACAGTTTTCCATGTTTCATGTTTAAAGAAGATTATAGGTGACAAGCTCCCACTGCAAACAATATTGCCAGAATTTGACGAGGAAGGAAAAATCATATTGGAACCTCAAGCAGTCACAGAAATAAGAACTCAACAGCTACGAAATCGATCAATTTCAGAGTATCTAATCAAGTAGAAGAGCTTACCTACTGAAGTTTCCACTTGGGAGGATGAGAATTTTATATAGAAGCAACTAGAACTGCTCAAGCATTGAGGAAAACACTTTTATGAAGGAGATGGACATGTTAGGTCCCTATAATACTAGTGATTCCCCCATTACTATTGTCATTGTAGCCCTTATTGTTATTATTCTACCCCTATTGTCCCCATATTGTTATTAGTGTGCCCCATAGAAACCCACTATTGTTATTGTTGTGCTCTTATGTTATTACTGTTATGTCGGCTTTGATTTATTGTGACCCCTTAGACTATATATATAGAAAAGAGGTTTAGTCATTTGTATCATCCAAGAATTCTTCATTTGTGTAATGTAAAGGAGGTTTCCCCCTAAAAGAGGCTAGTTTTGAAGGCATTCATCTATCTTTTCTTCTCTTTTGTGTGCTGGTTGCATAACAAAATATTGTTTCATCACTTCAAAACATTATCATTGTGTTTCCAAGGCATTGTAGGTGATTTTACCAACTCCGAAGACTTGAAAATCAGTCCTTATGTGTGTGTATTATGTGTAATATTGGATTTAAAGGTATCACTAGTCCAATTCTCTTCTCTCTCTCTTTTTGCATTTTCCACTCTAGTGTTATTTTTATCCTCTTTCTTCAATTCTTACTTCATAATATCAATACTAAGTTCTTATTCTGAAAACAAAAGAAGATACAATGTAGAGTATAAGTCATGAAAGATGATGATCACTAGAATATAAAATAAAATATACTATAAAGGGATTTATACGACATATACCTCAACATCAATAATGTTAATTTCATTTTTCTTAAGAAAAGAAAGAAACCCAAACAAGTTTTCTTCAGCTGGGCAATATTGACCACTATGTTGCCAGATGACCTGTATAAACAAAGAAAAACAAATCTCACCATATAAAATAACACCTAAGTAACTTACTATTCAACCTTCAGGGAAAGCTTACACACAATCATATCAACTAAGTTACAAGCTAAAAAGCCCAGGCTGTAGATAACTTGTGAAAATAAATAATCTGAGGTGTGGTGTCTAATTCTTGTTATTTTATTTACAACAACATTTCATTCTCTAAAGCATGAACTTGGTCAAGTATATAGACAACCTATTCTCAAATAACAACATGAAAGTAAACTTTTCTAATAGACATGAAAATATTTTAATACAAAACAACTAAAAGGATTTCAATTAATATCGGGTAATACTGATTTCATCTTAATGCTTTGGAAGTTGTTTAAATGGACATGATACCAAGTATTTTTAGTTTAATAGTTAAACGAAAAAACAAAATCAAAAGAAACATTCAAAATACAATCAAACAATAAAGAGAGGATATCATGGAATGGACATTGCAATTATAAAAATTATGTTTACCTATCCACCAGTGTCTTATTTAGCATTCCTAAAAAATTTGCTTGCACAAAATTACCATGAGGTGAAAGAATCACAACATTAAAAACCATAGGAATCCCTACTAGAAACATTTCCAAAGATGATTGGTCAGGTGCCTGAAGGATCTCCAACAATAAATGAAGCATATCCAAGCATTCTATGCATTCTCTCCCCATCTTTTTTCCAATCCCAATTCTAGTAACCTACCAGCACCAAAGTCAAGTAACAATCTAACAAAGGCATTGACATTTGTTTTTATATTTCATATCTATAAAATTTGAATCTGATTTCTTTTAGGAACATATTATTTCATGTTTAAGGCCTTCCTATCATGAGAATGTATTAATCAAGTAGGACATCAGAAAAATCAACCTCAATGAGGTCCTCAAACAATTCCTACAATACCAATTATTTTCTTTTTGTGATATCTTGGGTAGAAAAAAGAACATATCTGCGAAAGAAAAAGCCATATATTACTTGTGTTCAAGTTTTGTATATGGGGAATTCTTAGACAACTATTTAAGATGTTCCTTGCCTTTACCAAAGCGAACTATAGCTTGGTTAAACTTTTTATCCTTTCATTCAATATCAATTTCCGCAAGTTAAATGTCACACATTATTCTTTCCCATTTCTCAACATGCTACAAATGATAAATTGGAAGTCACATAAAACCAAGAGTAAACCTTTTCTAACCAAAAGAAGCAAACAAACAATGCCTCTAATAAAACTTCATACCTCGAAAATTACTGATCTGCCACGTGCTTAGGCTAAAGGTGAGATTCTTTAAATCATCTTTGGGTCATATTTAATGGAATATTTTTATGTTTACAGTGATGTCGATTTGGTGCTAGAAGCAATATAAAAAACCAGGTTATTATCAATGAAATTTAAGTATACTTTAAAAAAAATAACATTGCAAGGTAGTGGAGAGAGTAACATATTCATAATTATGCTTCTTTATTTTAGTTTTATTTGAGTTGAGTTTTCATTTGAATATATAGTTTTCTCTAAAAAAGTGAAATAGAAAGCTAAGAATCGAAATAGACCTATGAATTTTTAACCAATTCATATTATATATATCTAAAATAGCCAAACCATCCTTGTTTTCTATTTGATAGATATTTATTGTGCCTAATAGGAATAATGAATTAACTATCAAACAAAATGATGCAATATATTAACCAAAGAAAGAAAAATGACCTGGATGTGGTATTTGTGTGCTCTAAGAAATCCAACAGTGGTTGCATGCTTTCTTTATCATGAAATAGTCTTGAAGAGAAATGTCGGTTCAAAAATTTAACTCCATTTCCAATGGAAGATGACCATGTTAGGCAAGGAAAGGATGCGTTGAAGGGCTAAGGGTCTAGCTCCAATACATAGTTATCCTTGTCATTGCAAAATAAAATATGTCATCATTTACTTATCTAAGTAAAAAGAAGAGTGTGTTTGTATTTGTGCACCTATTACAATATATGGAAAAGAGAGCACTAGTGTACCCTAGAGCATCATATCTATCTGATCCACAAATACATGTACCCTCAACACTATTACATAGACTAATGAAGGATGACATTGTTAATTATGATTAACACTATTATAAAATGTTCTAACTACAACCCTCCTAAAGGAAGAGCATTGTGGTTGGAACATTATCCAAACCACATGGATAAACTAACACTAAAGACATGGAGAAAACGACACCTTGAAAATCCATGAACATTTCCAAAGGGACATGAATAACACCATTACCAATAATAATATCAATGGAAAGTGTATTTTGTACCTTAAATAATGATAACATATTCATAAAACTAGGCATACCCATAGGAATGGAACAATGACTAGATTCCACCTGTACATGCATAAGTATTGAAAGAAAAGATGTCTAGCAACATATTTATTATTAAAATTATTAGATGAAATGCTAGAAGCCAACGAGTTTCAATAGACCTTGAATACAATGAAAAATCTTGAGACACTTTCTCAAGCATTCCTTGAACGTAATGACTTGAAGCCCAATTCCATAACATCCTCATAACATAATATATGCAATAAAGTTTATTTTCCATTCCTTGCATTTTTGCATATATACGACTATTAGTAGCTAATTTACAGTATCTTATAACACGACTAAAACTTAGTGATATATCTTTGGTCATTAATTGGTTTCAAACAATGACTAAAATTTGCATATATATGACTATTAGTAGCTAATTTACAGTATCTTATAACACGACCAACAATTTTGTCATATTTCTTTGGTCATTAATTGGGTTTCTTTGTGATCTTTTAGTAATATATTTTGTTGTACCAAATCAATGATTAAATCAATGACCAAATTAATGACCAAATCAATGAATAAATCAACGTCTAAATTAATGACTAAATATACTACTAGACAATAAAATTGAGACAACCAATTAATGACTAAGTGAAAAACGACTAAAAATTGGTCGTGTTATAAGATACTGTAAATTAGCAACTATTGGTCACCGACCAAAAAATAGTCGTTTATATGCAAATTTTAGTCATTTTTTTAGTAACTAATTAGCAATTTTGTACTAGTGTATTGTGCCCCTATTGTCCCCATATTGTTATTAGTGTGCCCCATAGAAACCCACTATTGTTATTGTCGTTCCCTTATGTTATTACTGTTATGTTAGCTTTGATTATATTGTGACCCCTTAGACTCCTATATATAGAAAGGAGGTTTAGTCATTTGCATCATCAAAGAATTGTTCACTTGTGTAATGTAAAGAATGTTTTCCCCTCGAAGAGGTTGATTTTGAAGGTGTTCATCTATATTTTCTTCTATTTTGTGAGTTGGTTGCATAACGTTTGGCATCAGAGCTTTTGATTCTAGGGTTTCACTGCTCCAAATAGGTCACTATGGAATTTTCACTATAACTTATTTTCTATGATGTCAGAAGCTAAAAAAATAACCCATTTGAACCAAAATTGTTCTAAACCTCGGGTCCAAATTTCAGAACTTTTCTCTATATATTTTCAGAGATATGAGCTAAGGAAGTTAGGTTTTCTGCAGGATCCCGAATTATATCTCAAACATGTGACCAGGGGAAAGTCGTCATAAGTTTTGTTTTGAGCATCAGCTTGAAATTTCGTAAGAACTTTCAGAAATAGAACAGCCAATAGTATTTTGTAGATTAGTTTCAGGTACTAAGGTCGAGACAGTGACACGTGGAACTTCGTACAAGTTCGCTCTACTGAACCAGTCTATAATCAGGTCACCGTGGGAGATTTGGCATAACTCTTCCTTGGAGAATCGAATCTTGATCAGACTTGCAGGGTTATAAAGAGGACTCAGAGGGATACTGCAGGACACAATTTCAGATCTTGGATATCCACAATTACAGAGATACAACAGATAGAATATCGAGCTCTTACAAAGTGAAAAAAGGTGTGTAGTTTTTTTTTTAATTTTCCATAACATTGGTTTGAAAAATTAGTTTGAAGGAATTCAAAGGGCATACTGAAGCATTATTAGCATTAATTGAAGTCTTGAAGAAAGAAAATGGAAACACCTAGTAAGCAACCTAAAATCTCTAGCATGACTCGTGAACAAGAGGAAGAAATGCAACATGATATATCAAAATTACGAGACCAAGTGCAAAAAAATTCACTATCACAAAAAGTAACAGAAGCTAAGATGGATGGTTTAAAGAAAGGCATGGAAGATAAAACGGATGGTTTAAATAAAGGCATGGAAGCTAATATGAATGTCGTGGAATCTAAGATAAATGACGTGGAAGATAAGATGGAATGAAAAATGGGCGATTTGAAGATAGATTTGACAAAGTTGCTACAAGAAACGTTTACGAATGGAGAAATGGTAGTAAGGAAACTCATGATAAGAAAAAAATAAATGTTAATCATGATTTCATAGACTCTAACATTGGATTGAAGACCCATCATGTTCCAAAGATCGATATGAGGAAATTTGATGGCAAGGATCTCGTAACATGGATACTACAGATGGGGCAATTTTTCGATCTCCATAATGTGCAAAACACACAAAGGGTACGTATTGCAACTTTATATTTGGAACCAAATCAGTTTGTATGGCATCGATGGCTTTGATCTCATAAACAAATTGTCACTTGGGTAATTTTTTTGGAAGAAATGATAGCACATTATGAGGATACAAAAAGAAACACCTTTTTTAGCCAATTGATAAATCTCAAACAAAAGTTTTCAATGATGAAACACATTGAGGACTTCCAAAATTGAACATAAGGGTAAAATATATTCTAGAGGAGCATAGGATTGATGTGTTCATAGGGACTTTAAAGGATAACATCCAACATGGGGTTCGCCTTTGGGAACCTGATTCATTGGAGAAGGCATTCAGGTTGGCAAGAAAAATGGAAAGAAAAATTATGGCAACCAGGAAGCCTACCACTCACAACTATAAAGATGGAAGTGTTGTTGCCCCTAGTCTTCCACAACGTACAAGGTCGACACCAAAACAATTGGAAGAAAAAGGAGGTGATAGCAAATACATTAAAGATCATAAGTGTGCTGAGAATAAATTATTCTACATAGATTGTGAAGAGGAGGAATAAAAGGAACAAGAAATGTCAAAAGAAGAGGATATACACTAGGAACAAACCATAGAGAAAGAAGAAATGAATCCGACCATATCTTGCAATGCATTGACTGGAATTACCACTCCTCAAACTATCAAGATAGAAGAACATATAAAGAAGAAAAAGGCAATAGTGTTGATTGATTCAGGCAGTACAAATAATTTTATTCATTGTAAGATAACCAAGGATTTGAATTGCTTCTTATATCCAGCACCAGAGTGTCAAGTGATGGTTGCAAGAGGAGGAACCATAAATTTCTCTGGAAAGTGCCATAATATCAAGCTATCCATGGGAGAATATGTATTTAATATCTCAATTCTTTCCATTCCAATGTGTGGTACTGATGTTGTATTAGGAGTCCAATGGCTACAATCCTTGGGTACAATAACTTTTAATTTTCAAGAATTTTTCATGAAATTTTGTGCAGAAGGAAAGGAAGTTGAATCAAGGGGTATTGCAGGGAAATCGGGAAAGATAATAAGCTATAACGGTATGACCAAGCTTCTAAATAAGGAAAAACGAGGTGTAATTGCACAATTATGTTCGCTAGAGGTTCCCACATCGAAATCATCTATTCTTCTAGATTTCCAAAAAGTCTTGGAAAATCATTCCAAGGTATTTGTGACTCCCAAAGGCCTCCCACCTATTCGTGATCATGATCATGCTATTCATTTGATTCCAGGAAGTGTTCCTCCAAAGACCAGGCCTTACAGATATCCCTATGCCCAAAAGATTGAAATTGAACATATGGTTGCAGAAATGTAGAGGTTGGTATAATTCAACGTAGTGAAAGTTATTTCTCTGCTCCAGTAGTAGTGGTGCACAAGAAGGATGGATCATGGTGCACATGTCTAGATTATAGGGAGCTCAACAAGCTCACTAAGAAAGATGAATTTCCCATTCCTTTCATTGATGAATTATTGGATGAATTGCATGGATCAATTTACTTCACCAAGTTGGATCTTCGTTTAGGATATCATCAAATCGAAATGAAGACTGAGGACATTATGAAAACAACATTTAGAACTCATGAGGGTCATTATGAATTTTTGGTCATGCCTTTTTCCCTTACCAATGCACCTTCTACATTTCAAGGTTTGATGAATTCCATTTTCAAACCCTTCCTTAGAAAATTTGTGTTAGTATTTTTTGATGATATACTAATCTATAACAAGTCTTATAAGGATCATGTTCAACATGTTGACATGGTGCTAAAACTATTGGAGGAGAAACAATTATATGCAAAAAGATCCAAATTTTTCTTTGGAGTATAAGAGGTGGAATATCTTGGTCATATTGTATCTCATGAAGGTGTTGAGGTAGACACTAACAAAATTAAAGCCATTAAGGAGTGGAAAATCCCCACATCCATAAAGAATCTGTGAGGATTTATTTGGTTGACAGGGTATTATCGCAAGTTTCTTAAGAATTATAGGAACATAGAAGAACCTTTAACAACATTATTGAAGAAAGATGCATTTTCATAGACTCCATAAGCAACAAAGGCCTTCGAACATCTTAAAGAGGCAATGTGCCAAGCACTAGTCTCAGCTACGTCGGACTTCACAAAAACCTTTATTGTAGAATGTGATGCTTTAGGAAATGGAATTGGTGTTGTTTTAATGCAAGAAGAAAGACCCATTTCTTTCGAAATTTGTCCAATGAAAGGAAAGTATTTACAGAAAGCTATTTATGAGAAAGAAATGTTGGCAATACTACATGCGCTTAAGAAATGGTGACCGTACCTAATGGGAAGACACTTCAAGGTAAAAATGGATCATAATAGTCTTAAATACTTTTAGAACAAAGATTATCATCTAAAGAGTAGCAAAAATGGGTCTCAAAAATCATCTACAAAAAAGGAAGAAAAATGTTGTGGCAGATGGACTCTCAAGAAAGGATGAGGATGTGGAAGCATTTCTTTGCGCCATTTCTATTATCCAACCAGATTGGATAAATGAAACAAGGGATGAATGGAAGAATGACAAAGAAGTGTGAGCACTCATTCAAAAGTTACAACAAGATCCTATTACATCTAATACATTTAGCTGGAAAAATGATTCATTATGGTACAAAGATCGCTTATAGCTATGTAAGAATTCCCAACTCAAACAAAATATTCTTATGGAATTGCACATTTATCCCATAGGAGGGCACTCAAGATTTTTAAAAACTTACCACAGGGTTAAGAAGGATTTTTTTGGGATGGCCTTAAATTGGGTATTCAAAATTTTGTGGCGGAATGTTTGGTTTTCCAACAAAATAAAGTTGAAACAATTATGATCCTAGGTCTATTACAACCTTTAGCCATTCCAAGCCAATGTTGGGAGGAGGTTTCAATAGATTTTATCACAGATTTAACCAAGTCCAAAGGAAAGAGTGTCACCATGGTGGTAGTTGACAGACTTACCAAGTATGCACACTTTTGTGCATTATCGCATCCCTTTTTAGCCAGTACAGTTTCTACTGCATTTGTGGAAACAATTCAAAAGCTACATGGAAACCCAAATATTATTGTAAGTGACAGAGATCCCATTTTCACTGGAAATTTTTAGACAAAATTATTTTCTTGTCTCAGTACTCAGTTAGCTCATAGCTCATCTTATCATCCTCAATCTGATGGGCAAACTGAGATAGTAAACAAATGTTTGGAAGGATAGATTCATTGCTTTGTATCTGATAAATAGACATAATGGGTCAAATGGTTGCCTTTGGCTGAATGGTGGTATAACACTTCCTTCCATACTGTAGCAAAAATGACCCCATTTATGGCACTTTATGGATATCATCAACCATCCATCAAATCATATTTAAGAGAAAAATATAAGGTTCAAGCAGTGGAAGATCACATCGAGCATCAACAATAAGTTCTCCAACTCTTAATGGATAACTGTACGTTGGCGCAGAATAGAATGAAACAACAGGCAGATCAACACCACAGTGAAATACTTTTTGATGTAGGTGACTGGGTATTCACACGGCTACAACCATATAAACAAATGTCCCTCAAGCAAGCTAATAAGGATAACAAATTATCACCAAAGTATAGTTCTCCAACTCTTAATGGATAACCGCACGTCGGCGCAAAATAGAATGAAACAACAGGCAGATCAACATCGCAGTGAAAGAATTTTTGATGTAGGTGACTGGGTATTCACACGGCTACAACCATATAAACAAATGTCCCTCAAGCAAGCTAAGAAGGATAACAAGTTATTACCAAATTATTATGGTCCATACAAGGTGTTACAAAAGATTAGTACTATGGCATATAAATTGAAGCTTTCTGCAGCTTTCTAAGTGCACCCAGTTTTCCATGTTTCATGTTTAAAGAAGGTTATAGGTGACAAGCTCCCAGTGCAAACAATATTGCCAGAACTTGATGAGGAAGGAAAAATCATATTGGAACTTGAAGTAGTCACAGAAACAAGAACTCAATAGCTAAGAAATCGATCAATTTCAGAGCATCTCATCAAGTGGAAGAACTTACCCGCTGAAGTTTCCACATGGGAGGATGAGAATTTTATATAGAAGCACCTAGAACTACTCAAATGTTGAGGACAACACTTTCTGAAGGAGAGGGGCATGTTAGGTCCCTATAATACTAGTGATTCCCCCATTACTATTGTCATTGTATCCCATATTGTTATTATTCTACCCCTATTGTCCCCATATTGTTATTTGTGTGCCCCATAGAAACCCACTATTATTATTGTTGTGCCCTTATGTTATTACTGTTATGTCAGCTTTGATATATTGTGACCCCTTAGACTCCTATATATAGTAAGGAGGTTTAGCCATTTGTATCATCCAAGAATTGTTCACTTGTGTAATGTAAAGGAGGTTTCCCCCTCAGAGGGGATGATTTTGAAGGCATTCATCTATCTTTTCTTCTATTTTTTGAGCTGGTTGCATAACAACATATTGTTTCATCACTTCAAAACATTATCATTCTGTTGCCAAGGCATTGTAGGTGATTTTACCAACACTGAAGACTTGAAAATTAGTCTTTTTGTGTGTGTCTTATGTGGAATATTGGACTTAAAGGTATCACTAGTCCAATTCTCTTATCTCTCTCTTTTTGCATTTTCCACTCTAGTGTTATTTTTCTCCTCTTTCTTCAATTCTTGCTTCATACCATCAATACTAAGTTCTTATTCTGAAAACAAAAAAAAATACAATGTATAGTATAAGTCATGAAAGATGATGATCACTGGAATATAAAATAAAGTATACTATAAAGGGATTTATATGAAATATACCTCAACACAATAATGTCAATGCCATTTTTCTTAAGAAAAGAAAGAAACCCAAACACGTTTTATTCAGCCGGGCAATAGTGACCACTATGTTGCCAGATGACCTGTATAAACAAAGAAAATAAAATTTCACCATATAAAATAACACCTTAGTAACTTGCTATTCAACCTTCAGGGAAAGCTTACACTTAATCGTATCAACTAAGTTATAGGCTAAAAATCCCAGGCTGTAGATAACTTGTGAAAATAAATAATTTGAGGTGTGGTGTCTAATTCTTGTTATTTTATTCACAACAACATTTCATTCTCTAAAGCATGAACTTGGTCAAGTATATAGACAACCTATTATCAAATAACAACATGAAAGTAAACTTTTCTAATAGAAATGAAAATATTTTAATACAAAACAACTAAAAGGATTTCAATTAATATCAGGTAATATTGATTTCATCTTCAAGCTTTGGACGTGGTTTAAATGGACATGATACCAAGTATTTTCAATTTAATAGTTAAAATAAAAAACAAAATCAAAATACAATCAAACAATAAAGAGAGGATATCATGGAATGGACATTGAAATTATAAAAATTATGTTTACCTATCCATCAGTGTCTTATCTAGCATTCCTAAAACATTTGCTTGCACAAAATAACGATGAGCTGAAAGAATCACAACATTAAAAAGCATAGGAATCCCTACTAGAAACATTTCCAAAGATGATTGGTCAGGTGCCTGAAGGATCTCCAACAATAAATGAAGCATATCCAAGCATTCTATGCATTCTCTCCCCATCATTTCTCCAATCCCAATTCTAGTAACCTGCCCACACTAGAGTCAAGTGACAATCAAACGAAGGCATTGACATTTGTTTTTATATTTTATATGTATGAAATTTGAATCTGATTTCTTTTAGGAAAATATTAATTCATATTTAAAGGCTTCCTGTCATGAGAATGTATCAATCAAGTAGGACATCAAAGAGATCAACCTCCATGAGGTCCTCAAACAATTCCTACAATATCAATTATTTTATTTTTGTGATATCTTGGGTAGAAAAAAGAACATATTTGTGACAGAAGAAGCCATATATTACTTGTGTTCAAACTCTGTATATGGTGCATTCTTAGACAACTATTTAAGATGTGCCCCTGACCAAAGAGAACTATAGCTTGGCTAAACATTGTATCCTTTCATTAAACATCAATTTCCGCAAGATAAATGTCACAAATTATTCTTTCCTATTTCTCAACATGCTACAAATGATAAATTGAAAGTCACATAAAACCAAGAGTAAACATTTTTCTAAACAAAAGAAACAAACAAATAATGCCTCTAATAAAACTTAATACCTCCAAAATTACTGATCTACCATGTTCTTAGGCTAAAGGTGAGATTCTTTAAATTATATTTGGGTCATATTTAATGGGATATTTGTATGTTTACAGTGATGTCAATTTGGTGATAGAAGCAATATAAAAAACCAAGTTATTATCAATGAAATTTAAGTATACTTAAAAAAAATAACATTGCAAGGTAGTGGAGAGAGTAACATCTTCATAATTATGATTCTTTATTTTAGTTTTATTTGAGTTGAGTTTGCATTTGAATATATATTTTTCTCTAAAGAAGTGAAATAGAAAGCTAAGAATCGAAATAGACCTGTGAATTTTTAATCAATTCATATTATATATCTCTAAAATAGCCAGACCATCCTTGTTTGCTATTTGATAGATATTTATTGTGCCTAATAGGAATAATGAATTAACTATCAAACAAAATGATGCAATATATTAGCCAAAGAGAGAAAAAGGACCTGGATGTGGTATTTTTGTGCTCGAAGAAATCCAACAATGGTTGCATGCTTTCTTTATCATGAAATAGTCTTGAAGAGAAATGTCGGTTCAAAAATTTAGCTCCATTTCCAATGGTAGATGAACATGCTAGGCAAGGAAAGGATGCATTGAAGGGATCAAGGTCTAGCTCCAATACATAGTTATCCTTGTCACTACAAAATAAAATATGTCATCATTTACTTATCTAAGTAAAAGGTAGAGTGTGTCTATATTTGTGCACCTGTTACAGTATATGGAAAAGAGAGCACTAGTGTACCCTAGAGCATCATATCTCTATGCTCCACAAATACGTGTACCCTCAACACTATTACATAGACTAATGAAGGATGACATTGTTAATTATTCTTAACACTATTATAAAATGTTCTAACTACAACCCTCCTAAAGGAAGAGCGTTGTGGTTGGAACACTATCCAAACCACACAGATAAACTAACACCAAAGACATGGAAACAACAATGCCTTGAAAATCCATGAAATTTTCCTAAGGGATATGAATAACACCATTACCAATAATAATATCAATGGAAAGTGTATTTTGTACCTTAAATAATGATAACATATTCATAAAACTAGGCATACCCATAGGAATGGAACAATGACTAGATTCCCCCTGTACATGCACAAGTATTGAAAAAATAAGATGTCTGGAAACATATTTATTATTAAAATTATCAGATGAAATGGTAGAAGCCAACAAGTTTCAATAGACCTTGAATACAATGAAAAAACTTGAGACACTTTCTCAAGCATCCCTCCAACATGATGACTTGAAGGCCAATTCCATAACATCCTCATAACATAATATATGCAATAAAGTTTATTTTCCATTCCTTGCATTTTTCTAAATGGCATGTGTCAAAGTCAATGCTGAAATTAAACCATCTTTTGCATCTCAAAACCTACATGCATCACTGCTCAACATCTCTTAGATGGTAATTTTTCAATTCTTTTTAGAAAGGTAGCCTTGTTTCTCAAACAACAGTTGAACCATGAATTTATGTCATATGTTCTTTGTCCATGAGGAAAAATCAACAAATTTTTATGAAGAATTGTGAAGGAATAGATAATCCATTGATGAGAACTTGTAGTGAAAAAATTAAGAATTTCCTAAAGGGTCCAAAATGAAGCAACAATAGGAGAAAAAATTTAAATAGTCCTCAAGGGAAATTAGGTACACAAAAAAAAACTTGTTATTTTGTATATATGTACCTGATAGCATGAAGGAGGAGGTTGGAAAGGTGTTTACACAACCCTTATCACAAGGAAATGATTTGTTCTTATAGCTTATTGAACAAACAGCATGACAATTATAGGAAGTTCCACATATCATTTTTTTGCAATCAAATCATATTTTCCATTTCCAAACCTCTTTGCATAATTGCCCAACATCTCTTAGATGGTATATTTTTAAGTCTTCTGGAAAGGTAGCCTCATTTATAAAGCAAAATTTGAAACATGAAATCTCATCAGATGTTCTCTATCCACGAGGAAAAATAAACATGTTTTTATGAAGAATTGTAAAGAAATAGATGATCCACTAATAAAAATTTGTGGTTAAAAAAATGAACAATTTCTTAAATGGTTCAAAAAGAAGCAACAGTAGTAGATGATATCCAAATTATCCTAAAGACAAGTTGGGTACTATTAGCACTCTGTAAATTTCTCTAGGTTGAGGAGAGAAATTCCAGAGGTAACAATAAAACCACTTTTAGGCTAGAATCTAGCCCTTCTTTCCTTCGAGAGGGCTCTCTCACTAAGGTTGTTAAATTAATGTGATATTAGCCCAGGTATAGAACTTAATAAGGTGTGTTTTTTCAAATAATTGCTAGTAAGAAAAGGGACAGATCCATTGGGCATGGAGTCATGTCAAAGTTATTATTTGTCCAGTGAGATGATGAGGAGAGAAATGGTTTTTCCATAGGGGCAAGGTAGGGAGTCTTGGTGATGCAATCAAATTAAACCACTATAGGAGGGTGAGTTTGAGAAAGGTGGAAACAAGACTTAGAGAATTAAAACTTTAAATGAATTCTAAATGTTGCTTTAAGAAGAAAGCCTTGATTACTTGTGAAAAGTAAGTCAGAGCAACATAAAGATGAATTCTAAATTAAACATATGGTTCTTCCAAGCACGAAGACATACATGCAAGATATGTAAACACATAAGAAAAAATTACAAGTAGAAATAATAACAAAACCATCAAGATATGATACATGAATCCCTACAAATCACCTTCTATCTTTCATTCAATGGAAAAAATATTCAGAAAGTACAATGCAATCAAGGAGTCTCTCTCTCCAACTTGACCAACCCGTTTTCCATTACATGTAAATCATAATATAGACCTCAAAGATTCAGTTCCCACCTCCAAGGGTTAAATTCCTCATTAGGAATATTGTTCGAAAATTATGCAATTAAAATAGAACTCACTACTTAATACTAGGAACTACATAACTAGATACTTTCTTAAGAATTTTACATTAATGTCTGAGCTCCAAACTGAGCTCATGAGTAACTGCCTACTTTATCATAATTAAAACAACCATAAAAACAAATTACATCAAGTTTTAACTAATATAACTTGCTCAAACATAAATATTTATGGAAGCGCAGCACTGGATCTATTTTCTTTAGTAAAGCAGAGACACAACGGTTGATGGTTTAGGTACTTGTGATTGGTTTCTCACTGATTAATGGCTCCAAAATGTGCAAATGAACCTTTGCATGGTCACGTTCCCCTTTAGAAACTTAGATTTACCATACAATAACTCAACATTTGATAAAACCTCATGTGGGCAAAAACGCATCGCATGTTACAAAAGCGCAACACCATATTCATTTCTATGGTTTAAGTGGTGAGGATGTTTTGTAGTGAATCTGAACACATTGATGATGAGGCTGAATTTTTAATAACTATGCCATATACTTATTTTAAACTTCCCTTCCTAAACAATTCCAAATGTCCACCTTGACACCAAAAATCTTAATGTGGGATAGGGCACAAAATGTTTCAAAACTTCTTCTTCAGAACAACTTTAGAGTTGTGACTAGATATGGTTGCTAAAGGAGATTTCTGAAAAACATAAGCACCTAGAATCATAAATCTTATAAACAAGCTTACTTAAGGGAAGAGCCAAAGCCAAAATAGGGGTGGTTTTACTTACTACCAATCTATGCCTAAAACATCACCAACTTGGAATATTTGCAAATAATTATTAATTACACCTCCTAATACTATAAGCCACCTATTCACATGGTCTAGACTACTTCTAGAAACCAAAAATTTGAAATATCAAGTGAAATGGTGTTGACCGTCTAGTTTTGCAGCAAGTCGAAGTAGCCCTCCATGTTTTGTATGGTTACAACCGTCCTCTGACAAAGTGGAGAAAATGGGTATTATTGAAATATCCATGTGAGGGTACTGAAATTTTGAGATAGGATTCATAGTGCTTGTAGACCTCCTCATCAACTAAACCCTACTTTTGCAACAAACTGTCAACTTTTGCAGCACCTTGAACAACAGCCTATATTTTATGAATATATCCCAAAAGATGAGGCCTATTGAGATGAAATTTTTATAGAAAGTTATTACCATCATGACGCTTCCCCACAAACAATTTGAGCCAAATCTAACTCCTGGATCTTGAGAAAATCCAAAAATGGTTGTAGGTGACAGTAACTTATTACTCGAAAATCATGAAGCATTTTGGGTTGAAATTAAGTGGGCTTATTCATCTCACCCCCTGCATCAACTATAAAATTTTTAGGGATAATGGGTACAGGTTTTAAGAGATATGGTGGAGGAAAGGTCAAAGGGGGTGGAAAACTAACTTTCACAGCAAATGCATAGCAACTGCCTATGCAATTGTGGGTTTGTATAACTCGGGTTTTCTCAGGATTTCAGATTGGTTGGGATATGAACACAGGTCCCCTACATCATAAAAAAATCCAACAAGATGTGAGAATGTCCTTAATCGGAGGTGTGAGAGTGTTTTCTCATTTGCGCAACAACTTGTTCAATTTCATAGCAGGTCTGCAACTTTCGCAGGAAATCCTCCTCTGAGCCTGCAACCTTATTCTTCAACCTTTGAACTGCTTCAAGATCAATGATATATTTGAATTAGGGAGAATGAAAGAACTTCAAAAAATTCAAACACTTCATGCCATCGAAACCTTCTTTTGGAATGATAATGGGCCACTTGATGATGTGAAAGATGTGATGAGAGGGGCATCTTTTGCAATGATGAGCTCAACCAATAACTAACTCTCAAACTAACTTTCATGATTGACATGACATCAGCATAACAAACTTATGATTGGCTAATTCTCTCATGACATGACCACTAAACTCTTCTATGATGACAAATGACCCCTCATGATATCCAATTCAAATCATGACTCCTTATGACCTTACAATTTGAATTATGGAAAAAAGTTTTTTTATTTTTACTCAAAATATTTACAATGGCACTTTGACAAATTTTGAACTCTTCGTAAAAAAAACCCCTTTAGACCATGACACTCATGAAACTAGGACTAATATTTATAAAAATGACCTCAAATGAAATAGTAAGATAAAAGTGACTGGGATTCCTATATTATAGGACCCTAACATTGGTTTCAATGGGGATTTCATCCTCCCTGTGAGGTGCCAACAACACCATAGAATAGTAGCCTTGTCCATTGAGCTGCTCCCAACTCAAACACTACAGCCTACAAACTGATGCTGAGACCAACACCATTGTACATTCTAAAACTCACAGCTACACATTGTTGGAAAAGGATGTTCAAACTACAATCATAAAATACACATGTTAAAAGAGATGCTTTCCAAGCAAGCTTATTGCATAACATTTCTAGTAAACCCAATCAGGTAGCTGCTCACATAATTTGATTGCTTGATTGTGCTTCAACAAGATAAAAACTAGAACGTGAAATCGCAGAAGCAACTCAAACCTAAAACTAATTCCAATCTTTTCACTGGTGAACAAAACAAGATCTACCTTGACTGATGATTCCAACAGGCTTGTAAAAGGGTCCTCAAATGAATGAACACTAAAGTTCAACTTATTTGGCATATTACAATATTTCTCCAGGTGGTCTACATACCATGAATACAAACCTTTATAAGCATCCTTCCTTTCATGCAATTTCATCTTATAGTTGTCATGATAGGGTTGCAAACCTTCATTTGACTTTTGTAATGGAACCCTGCTAGACAGAACAATGATGCTCACTTCCAAACTAAGTCTTCATCACCTTGTTTTTAGGCTCACAACTAGCTAAAGGAGGAGAATTTTGACTGCATAAACCATCCAAATAACTAGCTATTGGATCATTGAAAACATGAGAAGACTACTGCCAAAGAAAAATTTAGGGGCTAATATTCGCAGGTGGGCTAATTTTCCATTTTTTTTCCAAAAAAAAATGGTTCTCCAATTTCCATTTTTTCTAAAATTGATTTGCCCAAATTTTATAGTATAAAATTATTTTACCTTGAAAATCGCCAAACATTTATATAGACTAATATAAAGTAATTAGAAATATAAATATTAAAAAAAGAAAAAGAATTACATGTTTTACAAAATGCATGTTAGGGACTATTATTATTCGTTAAAGTTTCTAAACTTTAAAATAAACTTCCATCTTAAAAAATTTCTTTAACTGCTGCATTTTATTTTTTATTGTTTCCAATGAGACTATATGATCTTTCATAGGATTACCATCCTTTGCTTCAGTGATAGTTTTAAATTTTTTCTTCAGGAACTAGAAAGAAGCAAAACTAAATGGCACATAACTATCTTGAATTAATTCACAATTTTGCTTCATGTTTCAATCCTCCAAATACATCTTCAGTCTCATGGATACTCAATGGTTGTGATTTTGAACTGAATAAGTCTTCCATATGACAAGTAACTGGATCATCAAAAACATAAGGTTGCTTCCAATATATGCTATTGTCAGCTTGCTTTCCTACTTCATTAGTAATCTTATAGTTTTTTGTCAACAATTCAAATGAGGCAAACAATAAGGGTAGAGGGTTTCCATCAGCAAACTCATTGTTTCCCCATGTTCAATATAAAGACTATGAGACTACTAACTTATAGCAGTATGAAATTTCTCCTTCAGTAACTGAAATGAAGCAAAACACAAGGGCAAAGTTTCTTCACCTAATATAGTATCTTCTTCATGTTCTTCATTTCTGTCATAACTAACACAACCAGGTTGACTACTTTCCTTAAATTTCTGAAAGTCAACATCCTCTTGCTTCGAACATGTTGTTAGTTGATCTTCATGACTGCCTTCAAGTGAATATATAAAACCATCAATTTCTAGCACATGGTGACACAAATCAACAACCTCTCCTTCTGCAAAATTTTCGCGGAAAGGAAGTCTTCCTTGTTGCTCTCTTTTTCTTATTTGATTTTGTGGCCTCCTAAAGTTCAGATCCCTGATTTGTGGAGCAAGTTGTTGGTCCCTTATAGAATACTTGTTGTCTAAGGTGAGTTTCTCCATCATTTTCTCCATAGTATTCATCATAGCATCTAGTTTGGTATCCAAAGATATGGTAGCTTCTTCCTTGACTATTGCCCTTTTTTCTGTTTTCATTTTAGCTTTTTCAGTAAGAAAGTTGGCCTCTACTCCCATTGCATCACTTTTCATATCTTCAAGAGTTGTTGGATTTATTTCTCTCAATTGATAGGCCATTTCAGAATCAAAGGCATCTAGGTAATAAAGCATAGCCAACCCTAGGAGAGGATTTATATCAGTAGGTCTATATTTTCATCCTTATCCCATTCAATGCATCTCATTCTTCATGAGGGTATATCCAGTTATTACACATATGTAAGGTTGTTTGTGATTCCTTCAATTACTTACATGAAACAAATAGATAGAAAGTTATCCATATCGCCCCATTGAACCGAATGAGCCATCCCTTTCTCTATTAAGAGTAGGATATGATCTGCTATAGATGTGACCATACCTTGGGAGCTTTATTATCACCTAGCTGGATGATATTCTAGTCTTGAACAAAACTTGGGAGGAAACCATTCAAAAATTTCTCTATCATTCCTTATTACACTCATGAGACCTAAAGTGTAACCAAACTATAATGGAATTGTAAATTTTATTAAGTCTCCAGAGAACTCTTGCACAGTCTCACCATGATGCCTCTTTAGATTCTTATACTCAGTCATAATATAAAAAGGGTTCTTTTTAACCTCCCATCTGTTAAGTAAAGTGTGCTCAAGGTATTGGAAATGAGTAATACTTCCAGCTGTCAAACTTCTATACCACTTCCTAACCTCTCCTAAAAGGGTTTGAACCAAAATCCGCATCCTAACATCGTCATGATCAACTTCTTCAAGATCTGCAAATTCATTCATTTTGTCTATTTCTTGTTATGTTGTAGTGGGTCTAGTGCCATTAAATTGAGGTAACCTTTAACCATAGTTTTGTGGTAAATCATGTAAAGGATCTTGCGGATTTAATGGAGCATATCGAGCAACAATAATGATGGTGGTTTTTTGAGATGGACTTGTACTGGCTTGACTATGATTATTATTTGGATCTTGTTTAGGATCAAAAATATAATAAGGAGATGCATTTGCAGCTTCAAAGAAATGATATACAATTTTAAAAGGGGAATCATGTGCAGATATGTAGTCTTCATTCAGATACAGTAGATGAAGGAAAATCCTTTTAACATTTTCAGGAAAGGACAAGAGGAAATTGAAAAAACATAATATTATATCATGAAGAAAATTCATGTTTAGGTACCTAACTTTCATGGACTGTCCTTCCAAATTTAATGGATCTTTTGAAGGATCTTGCAGATTTAATGGAGCATATCGAGCAACAATCATGATGGTGGTTTTTTGAGATGGACTTGTACTAGCTTGACTATGATTATTATTTGGATCTTGTTCAGGATCAAAAATATAATAAGGAAATGCATTTGCAACTTCAAAGGAATGATATAAAATTTTAAAAGGGGAATCATGTGCAGATATGTAGTCTTCATTCAGATACAGTAGATGAAGGAAAATCCTTTTAACATTTTCAGGAAAGGACAAGAGGAAATTGAAAAAACATAATATTATATCATGAAGAAAATTCATGTTTAGGTACCTGGCTTTCATGTACTGTCCTTCCATCTTGCTGTTGACAAGGCTCGTCTTCCAATGGAGTTTCCAAATATTATTTAAAGCTTTAGGAGTAACCAGGTGAATGGTTCAAACTTTTTGTGTTTGACTGTTGTCCGCCATCAACAGTCAAATTTGAAACTTTGATGATCTTTCCCAGAGAAGATGGAACTTTCGTTCCCCAACAACGATGCTAGAATGTTAGCACTCCGTAAATTTCCCTAAGCCGAAGAGAGAAATTGCAGAGGTAACCACAAACCACTTAGAAGTTGGAATCTATCCCTTCCAACTTCAGAGAGGGCTCTCTCTTTCTACTAAAATTCAATGTATCTAGTTAGAATTTTTCTTCTTTCAATAATTTCGACCACCTAGAGTGGGAAATGGAACCTCATGATGTATACAAGGATGTAAAATATAGTAAATGGGAGTTTTTGGTCAAATTGGAGAGAGCGATTCCTTGAGTGCATTGTATTTTCTGAATATTTTTTCCAGTGAATGAAATACAGAATGTGATTTTTAGGGATTCATGTGTCAGATCTTGTTGTTGTTGTGATTCTTTATACTTGTAAGTTTGTCTTATGTGTTTATATCCCTTGGATGTATGTATTCGTGCTTGGAAGAACCCAACGTTTAATTCAGAATTCATCTTAATGGTTATTTGATTTAGTTTTCCAAATTAATCTATGTTTTCCTCTTAAAGAAACATTAAGAATTCATTTGTAGTTTTAATGCTATAATTGTTGTTTCCACCTTTCTCACACTCACCCTACTACAACAATTTAATTTGATTTCATCACCAATATTGCCTACCTTCCCCCTATGGAAAAACCCTTTCTCTCTTCATCGTCTCATTTGACATGACTCCATAACTTATGGATTTGTCTCTTTTCTTAGTAGATTTTTTTTGAAAAAGCACACCTTATTAAGTTGTATACCTAACCTAATATCAGATTAGTTGAACAACCTCAGTGAGAGATCCCTCTCTAATGCTAGAAGGGTTAGATTCTAGCCTAAAAGTGGTTTTGTGGTTACCTTTGGAATTTCTTTCATCATCCTAGGGAAATTTATGGAGTGCTAACACATGCGAGAACAAACATGTTATTTTTTATACATGTGATTTATAGAACAAAGAAAGGGGTTGGAATTGTGCTTATAGAACCCCTATCACAATAGGAAATGCTTTTTTCTTCTACTCTAATGAAAAATCAACATGACATAAGAAAGTTCCATGGATTGTTTTCTAGGAATGCTTATAAAACGAGACAAAACATTAGACCAGAACAAGCATATCCATTAAACACTTAAAAACATTAGGGATACACCATATTTGACTAATGAAAAGAAGGGAGATTTCACCTATTAAAGTAGTAGAACTACATATTTATTTTTCTGCTTTTGCAAGAATTATTAGTGTGTGTTTTAGAACAATGATTGTCCACAAAAGTTTTTTCTTTCTATCCATAAGGTTAGTTTCAACAACAAAGTTCTTGGAAGTGCAGGGTTCAAATTTGCTTACCATAGAAACCAATTTAGAACTACTAGGTTAAATGTTCTTAAAGTTTCACTATTCATGGATAAGCATGCATAATGTTAGGTGCATGTTCCTTAACACCTTTAATTGAGACAATAATTTTTTAGCTTACTGTTTTGTAGTACGCACGAAAATACATCCATAATACATGTAAAAAATATATTCTATAAAAGGACACATCATCAATTTTCTTTCTTCATTGAGAGATTCATTGGCCATGGATTTTAACATAACCATAGCAAAGACATCCCAATGTTGGCTAGAGCCTCACTATTCGTTCCCCTTTACAAAGTATTATGAAGTAATGAACCTATTTATTAATTTGAATTCGATGCATTTATAAATTCCCAATACCACTACATACAAATTGTTCTCAGAGATAAAAATAGCAATAGAATTAGCCTTGATGGTGAGATCATAAAAAACAAAATGAAAAAGGAGAGTCAATGTAGGTATAGAAAGATACCTGTCCATGTTATGATATGCATAGGGTACAAGGCTACTGAATCCATGGTTCTCCATCAACCTATACTAGAAAAGCTACAAATGTATGAATTCCGATTAACTGACCTTATGCTAACCTTCGGGCACGAGAAAAAACAACCTAGAAAATTGTTATGAGATCAGTTTCCATTCATCAGGAAGTGTTTCTGCAGAAAGAGAATAATGAAAGAATAGAATCTTTATGATCCAAACCACTTTCTATATGTAAAATTTTCTATGTCATGATTTGGGTGATGAAATTACAAGGGTCAATCTGACTATCGCTACAATGCGAGTTATGTGATGTACTTTAACAATTTTCATTCTACAAAAGAAAGGAAATTACAAAACAATTAAGGTTACCAATAACTTCTCATGGAGTGATAAAAAGTGTAAATTTGTTATACCATATACAATTTTTGTTTCCAAAAATACTTCGAGTAAAGGAAACAAAGAACAATTTTCTTATATGGTCACACTATTTACATTTCAAACTATAACTCAACGGGAAAATGTGTAGAATATGACATCCAATCTAATTATAAAATGGGTAGTGCAGTGCTAACCTACTGCAGTGATGCCAAAAGATTTGCTCAATTCCATTAACTAGAACTTTCCCATTCTTTGAGTGAAATTCACAAACCTTATGTTTAGAGTAGTAGTCCTTTTCACAAGTGAGCTCCTTGTTACAACCCTCTACTTGAAAAGGTGTATTTTGAGAAGTGAGGGCTGAAGCATGAGGCTGCTTAGATTGAAAAGACGAACCAGAGAAGACTAATACTATTTACATGGAACCTTATGTTTATAATCGAGGACTTTCCCTAGTCATAATTGGATGATGCACCCATTCCTAATATGCATCTCCTAAACAACTAATCTAAAAATTATTTTGAAGAAACTTACTACCAAAAAACAATGTTAATCATAAAATACACCTAAAAATGTTTAGCTATATTTCAAATCATTCGAACACATCATGCTTAACACATTAAGTGCACATGAGACTTTCCATTAATGATATACAATCACTATAAAATTTATTGCTTCCTAATTGAAATGAAATTAACAAATCTAGTGAATGGCATATTTTCGTTCTACATATTGTCCTAAGCATCAAAGTTTCAAACCCATGAAAAGGGTCAACATTTGGCCTTGAAGCTACCAACGTTAGATAATGTTTCTTTTTCCCATTGTGACATAAAATATATAAATGTTTGCAAAAACACCCAGGACTTTGTACTCCATATGGAGGATATCCTAAGAATAAATCTCATCTTATAAACTCCAAGTTGATTATCTCCAATTTGACATAATATATAACCGCCACTTTCTTTTGATCTAATGATAATATCACTTGAAATTGCAGTTGCATGCTTGAAATGACAAAGTTGTCTTTCCGTTACTCCAAATTTCAATTATATAGGAAGATGAGTTTACTATATTGAGAAATCTCATAGGTAACAAGTTTAAAGTATCCTTCAAAAAATTGAGGTGTAGGATTTGATGCCCTATGAACTACTTATTCTTCCAAAGCATCTTGACCCTTGAGACCCTATGAAATAATGTTTTCTAAGCATCTTCACCCTTCAGCCAAAGACACATTATTTATTACAGATGGGAATTACAAACAATAAAATTTCTTAAGACATTGATGCCTACTACCAGAGATGCTCAAAATAAATAAAAGTGTCCAAGAGAGAGATATTATTTATTGAATCTCCACCTTGTTTAATAATATAGCTTAATGTTTGAAAATAAAAATAGTCATCCCATATCTATACAACTCAATCAATCTATAGCTTAATGTTTGAGTTATAAAAATAGCTATCCTATCAAAAAGAGAAATCAATCCATAAAAAAAAAGTACATTGTTTTCTCCATTATAACAAATGGTTCACATTCCATTCTTATTCATTTTAGCTTTGTTTCATTTCCTTTCCTAAATTTCCCCAAAAGGGAATTGCAATCACTTCAAACCCACATTTCAAAATCACATGTCTAGTTTATCCACAACTCTAATCTATGTTTCATCACAATCTTCAAAATGAATCCCCATTGTTTTAGGCTTATTAACTGTTGATTACCTAAACTTTCTCATTGGTTAACCAATTGAAACCATAATTTATGCAAACCTTTGAAATAATTGTTAGTAAAAAAACTAGGGGGGGGGGTGAATTCACTATTTTAAAACATACTTCAACTTTACTTTTTTTATTCCAATTTATATGTGCAACTTGTATTTAGTGAACCCACATACATGGATGCCTATGATGAAATAAAACTGCATATATCCAGTCAACTATCTTTATATATAATTCATCATTTTTTAATCTTTAACCAGTGCATCATTACTTCATTAAAAGATGTATTAAGCA
>APFE030990704.1:0-16704 GCA_000404065.3 Pinus taeda
AACCAATGAACTATAATACTGTGATAGATGACTTAATAAGTATGGAGTAAACTTGCACGACGACAACTCACAAGCAGGAGAGCCAACCATTCAGAGCACAGACAATTACAACCATGACGTGAATCTGCGCAATGAGAACACAATGTCTTAAGAGCCCTTTTTCGCAATTCAAGTTATATGATAGGAATAAAATTATAAAAGAAATGTACAAGATTGAAAAATACAAGCTCTCACCATTACATTTTGTTGCTTCCATATCCTTGTCCTCTTTAACATTGTTCCAGCTCCTTGACATCGTTTTGTCTTGATGTTCTTTGAAGTACATTGATAAGAATAAACCTTTATCACTTCCGAAACATCTTCACATTGCACTTTCTGGGCAGAAATGTTAGGACGTCTTATTGTCAATGGCATATTACCACAAGAACGCTTGAGATGAGAGATACCCAGATTACGTCCAAAAAATATACAAATTGGTGGTTTTTTTTGTGCCCTGTCCTTAGCCAGTTTCTCAACAATAGCTTTCACCTTATTCTCAGGAAGACTAATTTGAGAGGCTTCCATATTTATATGAAACCCTCCTCTTTCCTTTTCATGAATAGAAGATTTTGATATCACTGGGCATGGACTATTTGC
This sequence comes from Pinus taeda, assembly GCA_000404065.3. Taxonomy (NCBI): domain Eukaryota; kingdom Viridiplantae; phylum Streptophyta; class Pinopsida; order Pinales; family Pinaceae; genus Pinus; species Pinus taeda. Next base: position 637 of record APFE030990704.1, read on the forward strand.
AACAAGTCCCATCATAAGTCGTCAAAATGGTCATAAGATTTTGTTCAATAGCACAATGCCTGACCTACAAAACATAAACCCCGTTTGTTAATAAAATCTAGAGCATTAAAAAGCACATTTTCCTTGACAATGAAGCAACATATAAACCCTCAAAATTGAAAATATCCATGTTCGCAAGTAGTGGAAACACTGAAGTGTAAGGAATAAGTTGAAATTAAGTCCAACCATCCTTGGGAGGGCCATCATAATAGCATTTTTCTCAACCAATGTACTATAAGACTGTGACAGATGACTTAATAAGTATGGAGTAAACTTGAACGACGACAACTCACAAGCAGGAGAGCCAACCATTAAGAGCACATACAATTACAACCTTGACATAAATCTGCGCAATGAGAACACGATGTCTTAAGAGCACTTTTTCGCAATTCAAGTTATACGATAGGAATAAAATTATAAAAGAAATGTACAAGATTTAAAAATACAAGCTCTCACCATTACATTTTGTTGCTTCCATATCCTTGTCCTCTTTAACATTGTTCCAGCTCCTTGACATCGTTTTGTCTTGATGTTCTTTGAAGTACATTGATAAGCATAAACCTTTATCACTTCCGAAACATCTTCACCTTGCACTTTCTGGGCAGAAATGTTAGGACATCTTATTTTCAATGGCATATTACCACAAGAACGCTTGAGATGAGAGATACCCAGATTACGTCCTGAAATAGATACAAATTGGTGGTTCTTTTAGTGACCTATCCCTAGCCAGTTTCTCAACAATAGCTTTCACTTTTTTCTCAGCGAGACTTATGTGAGAGGCTTCCATCTTTATATGAAACCCTCCACTTCCTTTTTCGTGAATAGAAGATTTTGATATCATTGGGCATGGACTATTTGTTGCAACAAGTCCCATCATAAGTCGTCAAAATTGTCATAGATTTTGGGTATACTAAGCCCACATGAAATTATAAAAAATCAGAATACATGTTGTTATATTTGAAAGGAGTGTGCTTGGCTTTTCAATCCACCTTAAATATCACCTAATAGACTTACCACTCATTCACGAGTCTTTTGACAACTATACGCATCCAAACTAAAAAATGTTTAATAATTTAATTAATCATGTAGCTTGAAGCTATTTATAACCGTTCCTCCATTGTAAAAAAAATAAAATTCATTTAGTATATATGTCTATCATCATCTTGAAGCTACCTACAACCAGTCTTCATTTATGCAAAAAGAAAGTCCCTCTTATATGTACATCTATAATCTATATCAAGAAAAAAAATGAGATTTCGCGAAATCAAACTCCACGCCATTAAAAAATTCATATAGACTAAAAACCCAGTAGGGTGAGATGTTTTCTTTCTATAGTTCACATGTTCTTTTATTAAGCTCCCTAAGGATGTTGGACTCTTGGATATCTTGAGGCATGCCCTCCACACAAGCTTTCATGGCGGATTGATTAATTGAAAATTTTGAATCTCCGATCCCCTGAAGCTTTCACACATGTTTTTCTAAGGCTACCTCAAGAAAAGTGGACAAGGTTGTGAATTCGTCCCTATTTTTTGAGCCTCTTCTTGGCCATATCTACTATGAATAAAAAGTTTTTGGGGAAAAGGAAGCACAACACCCACCAAGGGAAACTTTCATATTGCTTCACCAACTTGTCCACCAACCATTCTTTCAAATAATCTTCCAATGTACCCTTTGACCAAGAGGACTTTTGATGTCAATTTGGCTTCACTATACATAAGACTTGCACTATATAGGTGCAGTAATGAAAATGTGAGAAAATGACTCTAGATTTATTTTGCACAACTGGAATCTATTTCGACTAAACCATCCTCATTTTAGCTCATTATCCCATGTCAAAACTTATTACCTAAAGCCAACCATAGAGTAATTTTACTTTTCAAAGGGGCATTAATATTAACAAAGCTTATTTTGACTCTTTTTTTTAAGCTCCTTGAAATGTTGAATTCTGAAGCATGTATTCCAATTTTTTTTCTTAAAGATCTGCTCAATGACCAAGTTTGAATCTCTCGTCACCTGAAGCTTTCACACACCATCAAAGACGGAATTCAACAAGACTATTATATGTCCCTTCTAGAGAATCATATTAGTCCACCGAGAGACTTAAACTTCAACCTTTTTAAACAACCACAAACACTCTAGTGATATTCAATTATTCTAAAATCCATCCCAAATATTTTTCTTTCAAAAGGGAAAAGCACATTTCCAACTTAATTAGGGAGGAATTAGAAAGACAAAGAGGTAGGGGGCATGGTTTTTAAACATTCATTTGCAAACACTTGGCTTTGAAATAAAACTCCATCGCTGCTTTAAGGGAGATAAGGTTCCTTAAAGGCCCTTGAGCAAGGAGAAGCACATATGAGAAATAATTTATTAGGTTGATAACTTCGCTCCCCTCAAAACTAGTATCTCCTTTGCATCACTGGTCAACTTACTCTTGATCTAGAGATCAAAGATAAGCTCAAAACATGAAAGTGCTCGGAATCTCCCGAAACTGACATCAAATCATAGTGTTCATCATCCTGATTCCAATGTCGGTTGAATCACCTCAGAAGTTATCACGTTCTTAAATTTGGCCCAATAGCTAGAAAGTAACAATGGGGTTGATTGGGTTATTGACTGGGCAGACCATACATCTGATGACATGGTGACATCAGCATGCTGACTGGGTGGACGACAGACAAGAGGACCAATCCCAGCTCGACATATGTTATTTTCATACTAGGCCAGGTGGCATAATGTCATTAGCTGGTTTGGTTATGATGTGGGCCAATTATCAGAGACCATGTGGCCCAATGAGACGGTGGCACGTGGCCCTCTATGGTTGGAAATTTTTTTCTTTTATAAGGGCTAAAGGGCCTTAAAGGGGTTCGAACCCTAGACCTCTAGCAAACCAACCTACAACCTTACAGCTATGCCACCGCATTAGTTCTTATTATACATGGGCCACAAGTTATATTTATTATGACATGGTTTCGACGTTTCGAGGAGGGGTTGGGGCACATGGCCCCGACCCTGGTCACACGATAGACCATAAGACTAACTACGGACAGAAACGAGGGCTCTAGTGGGACGAGCGAGCAGTTAGCCCTGGCTCCCATATACATTAACACCCACGAGACCACCCGATGGAGGCTATGGCGGAGGGCGTGGGTGAATAGGCCCTGACCATCGGTTCTCGGCAGTATATATGTGACCATTACGCTGGATTCTGGTGGAGGGGGCGGGGAGTTTGTCAAGCCCTTGATCCTATCAGTACAGTGGGACACCCCTGATCCTATCAGTGCAGTGGGACAAGAACCTTCAAAGCAAGGAGCTAAGCCGACGGGGGCGGGAAGTTAGCCCCGACGACATGGCGTAATGTGACCCTATTTTGGCACTTAAGGAGGTTATTGACAGAATTAAAGAGGCCAAAATTTGCACATTTTGCGGCAGGAATCTCGTCATTCCCAGCTAAAATTCTCACTCAACGAACTGTGTAAAGGCAGAATTCGTAGAACAATTAGAAGGTTTTATCAATTTTCAAGACAAATATTAGAGCTTGGTTCTAAGAGCCATATCTTGCTCAATTTTTAACCTTTTAGAGCTTAAGAAGTGCCTAGAAAGGGGATTTTGAGTGTCCTAAACTCAATGGCAGCCTCAGATTTCTGATTTGAGAATTGTATGATGTGTTCATTTATGGTAGCATCAGATGTGCTCTAAGCCTAAAAATTGGCAGGGAGGCTTGGACACATGTATTCCAGAATACCCAAAAATTGTTTTGGGAAATTCCACGCGAAGGAAATTTTATTAAAATAATTATTTATTTTTAATGGGTGCCTAAGTCTAACTAGGAAATTAAAATAATTAAAGGGTGTTAATTAAAATAATGGTGAAACTTCTAGAAGAAGACAAGGATCAAGCCAAAATGATCTAAGTCATTAATTAGAATCTAATACGGGTCATTGGTTCTCAAAGAGAATATTATAGGGGGGAGGCTTGATGGCCATTCGGAAAATATATCAGAGAGAGATCAAGAGATCGCATTTCTCAGAAAGGGCAGCGCAGTAGTTGTTAGAGAAGAGATCGAAGTGATTTCTTGCAGTGAGGGGCAGGGATAGCTTCCGGGGCAATATTTCTTGATCCGAGAATACATAGCAGAGGAGGTAGAGAGAGATCCATAAGAGGCAACGCAAAGCCTGAGAGGAGATCCGAATTTCCTGGAGAAGTCGAGTTTCAGAACCAAAAGTTAGGGTGTGAGACCAGGAGGGTAGGAGTCGAATTTCCAGAGGAAAATCGATCAACTAAAGGAGTGATGCAGTCCCCAGAAGCTGCGACTTAGAGCAGTGCAGTGATTGCACAGAAACGACGTCGAGGAAGCTAGGGGTTAATCATTCAGCGGTTGGATCAGTCATGGATCACTAATGATAGTGTGAGTTATATCTCACTTATCTCTCTATCAGTCAGATTTTATGTATTGGATAGCCAGAAAGGCATCCAAAGATTGTATTAAGAAACTATTGCATAATAATACAAACCCTTAGCTGTTGCACAGGTTTTCCCCCATTGGGTTTTTCCGAGGACATTTCTCCAAAAATAACGGTGTCATGTGTTGTGTTTCTTTCTTGCTAAGTTTCTTGTTTCGACATTTTATTTAAATTGTGAAGGCTGCACTGTATTAGTTTCGGTGTTCACTGTAGGAAACAATAAATACTTTTGTTCAGTAATTAACAAATAGAAGAAACATAATCAGTTGTTGCAGTAGGTATGTTTGCATCTAAATTTTCACGTGTTATCAGACGACAAGTGAAGCAAGGTAGCAAAATAGAACAGCCAATGTTGAGGAGGAGGAGGGAAATCGAAGTGTTGCATAGGCAGTAGATAGAATCCCCGGAGGGATTGCGCAATCAAAGCCAGGAGGGCAAGATTTTCGTGGAAGATCTCTCTATGAGTGAGTGAAGGAGAGGTAAGATTTCCAGATCGAGATTTTTTGGTGGCAGAGGGAGCAGCGCAAGAAAAGCGTCAGCACAGAGAAGTTTCTGGGGAGACGCAATTTTCTGCACCAGTTCTTGGTGCAGAAAAATGTCAGAAGAACGAAGGAGACACTTGAGGGAATTTCTTCCTCAGAGAATTCCTAGCTAGGGAAGTCAATTTCTCGAGTGTTGAGCAGCATCAGAGAGGAGCAGATCTATTAACATCAGCATGAAGTGTGTAGGCCAGCCTAGTAGCTATGTAGAGGAGGGAGGAGGCAGTACGACATGTTTTTGGCAGAGATGGCAGCTCATGGGTTGCAAGATCAAGATCAGCTGGATGGTGCATCCAACTATGTGATATAGAAGGCAAGGATCTCATGCCTTCTCGATGATTAGAATCTCAAAACCTAAGTCAACAGTGTCGTATTTGTACCTGCGAATCTACATCTGCTGAAGAAGTACAAGGGTGAGATGGCAAAGGCCAAGCGATTGATCCTCAACAAAGTGAGAGATCACGTAGTGTGTCACATTGTCAGCAAGGATATTGCCCGACAGATGTGGGACGCCTTGGCTACGTTGTATCAGGGATCGTCCAAGCATCGAAAGATGTACTTGGAGGAGACGATGAGATAAGCTAGGATGGAGAAAGGGGAAGACATTGATTCGTTCCTGTCAAAGCTTTAGGAAGTCTGACATCAGTTGGGACCTGTAGGATCAACACATCAACCTACAGAGATGGTGAGGTTGACCCTAAATTCAGTCTCAGAAGAATGACAAGTGTTTTTCCATAGCATCCTGGGCAGAGAGAAATTGCCAGATTGGGAATGAACGTGGGTCACTCTTCAGCAGGAAGAGATGAGTCGATACTTAGTCAAGTGCAAACTTGATGGCAGTAGAAACAATGGGACGAAGCCCAAGGAGGAGGAAGAGAATGCATCCCTTACATCTAAGGGGCAGCAAGAGCAGCGGAGAAAGAAGAAGGATGTCTCAAAGATCAAATGATTTGGGCATGGTAGACTTGGTCACTATGCTATGTAGTGTCCTCTTGACAAGAAGAAGGACAAAGACGAGAAGTATGATCTGAAGGCTACATCCGCAAAATCAAGGAGGAGGAGTTATCCATGATTGCCCAGATATCTCCAGGGGAGAGGTGGGGTGATCTGGTAGTGTAGTTCGAAAAAACTGCAGATGGGCGGGATCCTTGAGGAGTCTGCCTCTTGGATCAATACCTTTCTACGGGAGACCATATCAGAAGTAGCGGGATGGATCGGGTCATTTGATGTAGAGGAGTGTTGGAGTGACAACTACAGTGGCTAGGAGCACCAGAATCATAGCAGTGTAGAGCTAGTGTTGGCAGCAATGCAGTTGGCACAAAAAAAAGTTAGCAGCAGTGTAGTGGCTTCAATGACAACGCAGAGACTAGCAGCAATCAGAAATTCAGCAGTAGATACATCATAATGAACACTTGTTCAATAAATTTGGATGCTTTTCCATTGCTAATGCAGTAGAAATAACAGTTGGAGAAGGTTGCAATGTAGATGCAGCATTGGTAGTGGTAGAGCCATTAGCAACACACATGCAACATTTACAAAGGTTGTAGTACAGATGCAGTGTTGGCAATACCAGGGTCAGCAGTAGTACAGATGCAACATTTGCGCAATAGTTGGAGGGCACTAATGTCGAACATGAGCGACGCAGAGAGAGATGTTAAAGAGTCAGGGTGATTCTTCAGCAAGTTACATTACTAGAGCACATTCCTCGCTAAGAGGGAGTGTTGATTTCCAATAGCATCGGATGTGGTCTAAGATTCAGAATTTGTTTGGAGGCATGGACACATGTATTCCAGAATACCCAGAAATCGTTTTGGGAAATTCCACCTGAAGACAACTTTATTAAAATAATTAATTATTTTTAATGGGTAACTAAGGCTAAACTTAGGAAATGAAAATAATTAAAGGGTATTAATTAAACTGGCGGTGAAACTTCTACAAGAAGACAAGGATTAAGCCAAAAATGATCTAAGCCATTAATTAGAATCTAATCTAATTCTAGATATTTTTGCATGAAGCACCGATAATAATGAATTAACATCATTGATAAAACACATGCATTGAGGATTGGATGAAGCCGCAACCATATGGGAAGTACAAATTGATTAGGGATGCAATAAGGATTGGATGAAGTTGCGACCTTATGGGCAATACAAATTGATGAGGGATGTTCCACCCATCTTTAGTCGATCGATAAGCCAAAATCTCTTTACCCAGACACTCCCAAGCATGGGTTGTGATTTCATAGAAGCAACTTCCTCATCCTTTCTCGTTATTAGTTTTGTAGATTTCAATTTCAAGTGATAGATGGTGGAAATCATAGAGGCAACCCCATCTTAGCACATCTACCTGTGTTCCCGCAACTTGAGGCTCCTTCCTTTTCTCAGGTATTTATGCACTTAGCATTAATCTCTCCTAGCCTCGTAGCATGCAGAAAACCTTCCACTAATAGTTATTTATTTCTTAGGACTTGTTCCACCATTAAGTTGTATCCTCTATGTGCTAGGTGGCCCCTTAAAAGCTATTGTTTGTCCCAAATCTGAATTTCTACTTAAAGAATCAAAATTCTTGGACTTTAAATTTGTCTTTCACAATTTTCCATTATTCAAGTGAAGTATTCTTTTATAAAATCACAATCTATACTCATTAACGTCACTTATCAATTTGTATATGTTTATTTATTATTATTTTTTTGTTTATCAAGTTGTCTAAGTTCATTAGAGATTACATTAGGCTTCACCTGTGGCTTGAGAAATCGTGACCCAAGGGCATCTAAGCCATCAAAATCACTCGAGTATCACACCTAGCCTCGGCCACACCAACCCTTAACATGATTGGACTTTTTCCCACAGAGTTTCGAACTAGTGATCTTCAGATCACAAAGTGACTTTCCAGTACACCCTGTCGTTGTCTATCGTATGCCTTGTCGGCATCTATTTATTATTATTGTAATCAAACTGTCTGCAATATTTATTACAATGTCTGCCACCCATTCAGGTGTCTTCATTTAAAATAATAGTTCTCATTATTTTTTTGAAAATTAAAGTTCAGTGGCATTACATCTAACGCACACTAGATTTTCTTCTAGCACAAACACAAACACACACATGCTAGATTTCCTTCTAGCCTAGACACAAACAAGTTACCAATAACAACATTGTAGAAAAATCTAGCACATGTTGTTTTTCCTTCTAGCACAAACATTATCACATTATTAGCCAAAAAAAAGTACATTGTGAGGAGAAAGTAATCTATTGTGTGCTAGATTTAGTCGTAGCACAAATAAAACCATATTGCCAATAATAGCATCACTTGCCAAATGAAATGTATCACAAGCTAGATTTAGTTATAGCGCAAACACGATCACACACATGATTGCTCATTATCTATATATATATTATAATCAGGTTGAAATCTAATACATCAAAGCTCATCATTTCATTTGCATGAACTGGTTCTGGGTTGAAAGAATAATAATCATTGATCTTAAGTACTGAACGTAAGCGCGCACACACATATGAGGTTTTACAATACAACAAAAACCCCTAGCTTAGTAAACTTCCAAATCCTTAACACTCTATTGAGTGTGTAGTTATTCCCTTGTTCCTATGGGGTGGTGGTTAGTCCATGCTATCAATTCCTAGAGTTACAGTGAATAATCCAACACCTCCCTCCAATGAAACTATGGGGATTGAAGCTAAGCCAAGGCTTTGATACCATGTTGAAGTTTTCCATTACAATAAAACTCATATTTAATAAGCTTATATATATATATATATAGAAATGTTATTAAAATTTCATCTTTTTAGTCCTTTTTTCATCAACGTTTTTGATTTATTCATTTAGTCACGTAGTTGTTAAGGTATCGCATTATATTTTATTTGTTGCTTCTCTTAGTTGATAAAATACTTATTCTTGAATATGATAGGAGATTACTTCTTAATCATTAAATGTTTCATTACCTAAAACTTTTATTTTTAATACAACATTTTCAATTAAAAACTATGAAATATATAAAAATATGTCAATTTTTTTTTTTATAAATTAAGGTATAGTGAAAATGTTAAATTTAATACAAACTTGGTTTTATTAAAAAAAAATCCAAATTATTAATTTATTAATTTGTTTATTCAAATGAAAATCAAGGTATAATTACGCTACCAAAACTATATCAAAAGAATTATTGATTTTCTACAATTTATAAAAATATGAAACCAATAATTATGTTAGTAGAAATAATCATTCACCACAAAGTTAGGAATAATGCTTAAAAACAGAATCATAATTTGACACTCATTCTTAAATGTAGTCATTTAGTTAGGTATAATAGTATTTTCTTTGAAACACTAGGTGCAAGTAAAGTGCAATGCACAAGGGCATACAATTTTATCAAATTCATACATTGAACATGATTAATATGGAGTAATTTCTTCTAATTCATAAGTATCCAATGTGATTTATGAATGGTATTTCAACTTAGAGATTTATTAAATCCTATTAAAGTGAATTTCTAGCAATATAGTTAGATCATTAAATATGTTTTCATCATTACGGGTGTTTTTTACTATGAAAAATTAGAGTTAGATTATTTTAAGAGTGATTTTTTATATAGAGATTTAAGGTCTTGAAATTTATAAGGCCTATTTCAAAGATTAACATTTTTTTTTTTTTTTATGTGCAATACAACATTTCATGTGTAATTTCCAACACTTCAGGGTTTTTTATTCTCATTGACATATTTCCATTGGTGTAAACAACACTCGAGGCTAATTTCATATGAAGGATTTATGCCTTCAGCAAGTTGATCTATTATTTTTTAACAAAATGTACCTAATCGTAACAACTATTATGATTTGTTAAACACTAAATTGTGAAAGAAGAAGGGCCTTTGATTCCTCTTTTATTGATCCATAAATTCGTAACTAATAATAGAAAAATGTATTGTTATGAGAGAAAAATGTAAAAAATGGCAATAATGTCGCATCAAATTTTGGGAAATTTTACTAACTTTGTAAATATGCTAGAACACAGGTGAGGCTATTTGCAAATCAATTCCAAACACCAAAACTCCAGAATTGTTAATGTTTTGTATTGACTCCCCATTACTCAAAACTCTACAATCCCTTATATGAGTATGACTTACATATTTGGAAAGTTAATAGAAAATGTCTATTTCCTGGATTGTGAGACTTTATACAAAGAAAAGAAAAGGTATTGAAAAATGGAAATTTTTTGACAGAAAATTTGTTTCAGAATACAATGTGTGTTTAATGATTCGTCATAAAACTCGGGAAGCCTAGTGTTGGGGAAATTCAAATGTGTAGATTGTTATCGTTAATAATTCAGAATCACCAGTTACAACTTTGTGTGAGCTCATGGAGAACAAAATGAACTATGAACAACATACAAATATCCTGTTACCATCCAAGTTATTCCTTCAACTGACAACCTGCCAAGCAACAATCAGAATGATATTGATGAAGTTAACAATTTTATCATTTACCCTTACTTGTTTCACTCCCAAGTCCACGGGAGAAAATAATGGGATGATGTTCTTTTATGGTTGTTCCCCATGAATGCTTCAGCAATTTCCTACTTGTTTTTTCTTCCATACTTTTTTTAACAATGTTATCACTTACCCTTATGTGTTTCACTCCCACATAAAGTTATTGATGAAGTTAACAATGTTAACACTTACCCTTACTTGTATCACTCCCATGTCCTGGGGAGAAAATAATGGGATGATGTTTTTTTATGCTTGTGCCCCACGAATGCTTCACCAATTTCCTACTTGTTTTTTCTTCTATGCTTTTTTCACATTCATCCCCAAGGGGATGGATAAATATTTAATATGGGTATGTTGAAGTTTTTTTTCCCAACGCTCCACTTCTATGTTTTTTTCACACTCATACCCAAGGGGATGGATAAATATTTAATATGGGTTTGTTGATGTTTTTTTTTCCAATGCTCCACTTCCCTATGAGCTAAGTATGGTGAGTTGTAAGGTCATATAGGGGCTCCACTTCCCTATGAGCTAAGTATGGCGAGTTGTAAAGTCATATAGGGACTTGCATCTGTCGAGTTGTCGTTATTCTTAATCAATCCTTCATTACTATATAATGGAGGCTTTCTATATACATTAACAGAGGGTTGTGAGTAATAGAATACTTTTATATGATATCAGAGCAAGCTGCCATGCTAAATACCCTTTTGGAGTTTCGCATTTTTTAATGATTTAAATGTTTTTTTTGTTTAAGTGAATTCTCAAAATTTCTTATTCCAGATCTAAATATCTGTATGACAGATGATGGTTTCCACCTAATATAGATCTCATTTCTTTGTGTATAACAACATAAGTGAGACTACTGCAAATCGATGATCTGAGTTTGATATTCGCAACTTGCTTTGTGAGAGAGGAGGATATGGTTAGATGCATCGTGCTACTGGTCGATCTGTGGATTCCATTGATCAGAGGGCTCGATCTGTCGATTCCACTGACCAGAGGGCTCACTAGAGCGTGCCTTTCCTGTTCGACTCATGCAGCGGAAACAAAGATATATTCCGCTTCTTCTGAGGGTGGTATTTTTTCCCACCGCGACAATCTAATTTCTTTGGTCAGACATCTACCTTTAGTCAAGCATATGTTGCAAATCCATTTTCGGCTACATCGTCTTCTAGTCTCTTTCTGTTGATTATTTTTTTGAATTTGTTGCTATCGAGAGCATATTTACTATATGCGCTTCTCCTTCTACTCTTCATCTTGACTGCCAGGTCCAACTCAAACTCGGGAAGGTTGTAGAGCATGTTCTTGGTAAATGCCTTGCTAATTGTTTATGAGGACAGTGAAACCATTGTTAGTTGGTGCAACATTTGAGGATTGATGCAACTATCAAATGGTGGATCTGGCAGAGCTGCGTGGCATGGGTACTGATCGTCTTCTTGCAGAGCGTAGTTAGCATTTCAATGCAACAGAGCTCAAACTGAAGATGATGTGAGCAACACAGGTTTCCTGTGAAGTTATACTGATTTCCATCGCCGACAGAGGCCCAGAGGATTTCACAGAGGCCGAGGAACAGATGGACCACGCGTTTCCATTTTATTGGTTCTGGAACATCAATTGGTTGAAGGCAGTTGTGTAGCTACAATTTTCAACACAAATTGGAGGCTAGGCTGAGAAACTCTATCTCAGTTCCTGGAATTTTCCAACAGAATGCCCACATGTCAAGAAAATGAAAGGAACTTCATAAAACGGTTTGCTTTTGATTTCAAAAAAAGGGGAACATATTACGAAAAGTGAGCAGGGATTTTCTTTAATGATTTTTCTTAAATTATTTTTGGGCACGCATTTTTTTAGGTCCTGGGAATTTTTAAATATTAGGAGCATTTGCAAGTGATGCTCATTGGAGAATCGTGATATGTCCATGTGGTTGATGGTTTGTGAAGGGGGTTTGTTGGCTAGTTATCTAAATTTAACTAGGTTAGTTTGATTTGTATCATTTTTGGAAGTGTAAAGTAGTTTTGTGGTTGATAGTTTGTGATCACTGTTTGTTGGTTAGTTATCTAAATCTAATTAGATTAGTTTGATTTGTATCATTTTTGAAATTGTTAAGTATTTTTTGTTGTCGTAGTCACCCTTGTTTTGTGGCTAGTACATTTTCAACTTGGTCTTTTCAAGATGGGTAAAAGGTTGCAAGACTTTCATGAGAAGAAGGCAGCGAACGAACTTAGTAATGAGGTCATTCAATTGCAGTGAGCGGTAGCTTTATCGCAAGTAGAGAATGCAACTCTTAAAAATAGGTTGCAAACTTCAATCGCTGACAAAATCAAGAAGGTTGAACATCTAGATTCAACCACAGAGAAATATTTCCAGATGCTTGCCGATGAATTTCAAGAGAAGATTGACCTCCTTTATGGAAGTTAATTGTTTAAAAGAAACAATGTTGGAGCAATCCCATTTTTTGGTACAAGATTATGATGCCTTCTCTGACCAACTAATTCAGAAGGATGAGGTCATTCAAAAGCTACAAGAGTCTAAGCAGGGACTTGCATTGGAAGTTAGTCATCTTCAGAAATTTGAGATGGAGACAATTGACGTGGAGGTGCCAAGCTCTCCTTCTTCCACACTTGATGATGTTGAATGCTAGAAGCCTGATGTTGATGATAATGACTCATCACATGCCTTTGTCACACCTTGTTTTGAAAACCATACTACTGGTATTGGGTCTCGATTGCTGAGAAAAATGGGATATACCAGAGGAGGACTTGGGAAGAATGGACAGGGAATTGTTGCTCCTATTAACCCTGTAGTGCAGACATCAAGAGCGGGCTTTGAATGCGATCTTGCTTCTGCCTCATCACCTCCATCCAACTATGAGGTGCTTGAAGCAAATGTTCCTGTTCATTGTGATAAACATATTGATGACATGGTTGGTAATGTCATTCCATATTAAAATGTTGTGGCACCCAACTTTGAGTCTAAAAAAACAAAAATTGAGCTATGTGCACATCCTTCTCAGAAGAAATTACCCAAGGATCACCATTCTTGGTCAATTACAAGTCCTACATTCAGATCATTACAGAAGAGACGTGATAGAATGAATCATGGTTCAGTGCCAACCATCAGGATCGACTGTGGATGGATCGATGAATGGTCGTGGGATCAATTGAACCAATGCTTGTAGAATTCATATTGTCATGTTGCATTTGTTGTTCATTGTTGATTGCCATTGTTCCCTCAGTTGTGTTTCAGGGAGGGAAATTCGCTAACAATGAAGACTATTGATTCTCGTTCTTTTCGCAGTTGTGGTTTGGAGGGGGAGGAAGAGGGGAGTTAGATGGTGATAGATATTGTTGTTGTTTCTTTGTTGACAATTTTCATATTTTGTGTTTGATCAATGTGATGGTGATAGTGTTCAGACAACTTCAAGAGTGTTGTACGAAATTTTCCATACTTGCAAACCTCATTGTTTGTTTGTTGGTCAATGGTGTTGCTTTTGTTTGAAGCCCTGTTCTGGTTCTCTACTGATGTCTAGTTTCTCTGAAAAAATAATCGGAAGAAGTTAACAGTGTTTGCCATCTGTGTGCATCTGCAACAATCCTACTTCAGAGGTCGACCCACCTTATTGAGGGTTCATGGCTCGCATCTTCAGAGTTTTGGTACTTCAACATCCCGTACTTCTTCATGGGAGCATACCTATGTTCTTGTCATTCAATAGATCGTTATGGGATCAAAAATTTTAACTCCATGATAATTTGAACACTAAAATCTTTCTCTTTTCGCGTGGGAGTTTTCTCCTATGTGTTTTTCTCTCTTTCTCCGGTTATGAGAGTTTGTACGTGGGTACCTAATCCGGCCTTGTTGCTGGGACCCATTCTTTGTTCTTTTTTTCTTTGGTTACTCTCTATGTTTCTTTTGGCGTTTACGTTTAATTTCCTCCAACGCTTAATTTCCTTATGAGCTAAGTATGATGAGTTGTAAGCTCACATAAGGACTTGCACTCGTGAGGTAACACAAACCTGCATGAGGCATTTATTACCAAAAGTCATTATTATCAACTTTTCTCTGGACCTCCTAGCAACATCTTTGAGCAAATGCTCTAATCTTTTCCCTGATCTTACAACAATAACTCGTAAAACAATACAAACTCAATTTGTAAATTTCTAAATAAAACAATTCTGATTATAGGAATATTCAGTATACCACACCACAGAAGACCAACGAAGAGTCGAATAATCCTAATCCTCTTAGTTACAACCAACAAAATAACACCTACCAATTTAAAATTTTTGCTTACGCAGACAAAGCAGAAAGAACGGCAAAGACAAACTTACAAGCTAAATGAGTTACTAACTCGTCAAACTGTTTTAACTTCAAAAAGCTGGCATCCATTCAACCTCATTTGTCTGTGCCAATAACACGGTTTACATAGTACATCAGATTTTAAATAAAAATATGTTTTGAGATATGCTCCGATGACATGTACTTAGAATTGTTAAAACAATTGTGGAGACCAATAACTGCCTTTTTTCGTGACTTTTCCACTATGGTCAGTTTTGCTCATTGTTTTGTGAGACACACAAAACTGAATTCATAAGCTCGTTATGGAACCAGGAGGGTTGGTTTTGTTCTAAACAGTCTCACTCAATCCAGGAGCCTTATGGGGGTTGCAAGGACTGGACTACCAACGTGTTCTTAGACCCTGCTTATAATTCCTCGTCAGTGGGCCCCGAGGCCGTCTATACGGGCAAGAATTTGTAGGTTTCGTTCAATGAACATATAGGCAAATCGTCTTCTTTTTATTCCTGAGCTATGGCAGCCTTCGCGTCTACCGTGTCTCTCTGGTTCCTGATGGAACAATGCTTAAGATTGGTGTATGGACTTCGAACTGGACCGATCTGGTAAGAATTGCCTATTTCTCAGAGCCTGAGGGCTTTATGGCATCTGTCGCAAAGGCCAATGCATCTGCCTTCAATTCGAGCAAATCCAGAACTATGGGATAAGGATGTTATAACAGCCGAGGCTATCCGACCTGCAGCCAGTCGACGGCCACGCACCATTTCATGCCTCTTCACGGAGTGGCATCAAATGGTAACACTTTCAAGTCCAGGTAATATTTTAGGTTAATGTATGTTAACAATTCTAAGTGTTAGTTGTGGTAAGTGTATGTTAACAATTCTAACTGTTGTTTATTGTAGGTTCAGAATTATACGTCTAGGTAGCACTTTAGGTTGTTGTAAGTTAACAATTACAATTCCACATACCACTTTAATTAACAATTCTAAATACAGCAACACTTTAAGATTACTATCCCAACGATTACATGATGCCTAAACTTTAAAGGGAACGTCTCCACATGAAACTCGAGATCTGTAATACATTACTCTGCCACGTACACGTATTAACAGGAGAGCCGAAATGGGAAAAACTAGACTTGTGAAAACGTAAGTAGAAGTTATTTATTAGACTCACTTGACCTCCCAAAGAAACAAAAAAATAAATAATAATGTGAACGAACTGAAGCACTGAAACA
>APFE030990706.1:0-19806 GCA_000404065.3 Pinus taeda
GGACCTTAACATCTTGGGCTACCAACTTTACTTTATCAACCTGGGGTTCATAAAAACTTAGAGGTGACATTGTTGTATACACAAGTAAAAGTGATCATTCTGCCTTTTGTCAATGTTCAACTAGAGAGAGACCACTAGGGTTTGCAATCTATACTCCTATGGATTTAGAAGAAGTTTGGTTCCTTGATGAAAGAAATAGAAATCTACCATAAGGGAGAGTTGATCTGCTGCAACAATGAAAAAGAATGAAATTCAATGCTACGACACACCATTTCCTAGTTAACTGCTAAGAGCTACACTTTGTAATGATACTAAGTTAACATGAAAACGATGCTAATAACCTAACCATGGAAGTTAAAAACATCAAACACAATTTTTATGCATGTAAAGGATTGTAATAAATATGTTTTGTCTTTTTACGCCTTTCATGAAAAATCAAGTGTGGAAACTAATCTCTTTTGGTGATGTGGCAAGTGGTTTAGGGGTGCTGATGGATGGCTGGAAGGTTTAGGAGATGGGTGCAAGGTTTAGGAGACCCATGGGTGACATTGGGAGGCTTCCCAGAGGTTTTCCTCAATTCGGCCTCAAAATAGGCCACCATAGGAAAACCTACAGGATGTACTAGAAACCTACACGATTCCCTATATTTCTATAGGATGTAGATGTCAGAAAAACGATGGGTGTTGGAGGCGATGGAAGGCTTAGGGAAGGTGGTTGATGGGTGGAATTTTATGAGAAAATTCCTAGGATCATTCAGAACTCAAAACCAAGTTTAGGAGATGGTTGGATTCACTCAAAATACTTGAGGAAATTTCCATTTAAAATGATGAAGTTGGTGAAGGTTTTGATGAAAACAAGGAATGCCTATGGGTGAATGAAGTTGGAGGGTGGTTGATTGCTATGAGATATCTATCTAGTTATGAAGCACCTGCTCTGCATTTAGCATGTAAAATTTCCAAGAATTCATGTAAACAAGAAGAATTCTCATAAGCTAGAAAAGTAGAATTTAATGAACTAACTGTCTACACTCCAGGAAACTCTCCTAGGTTGCAACTTGGAGATGCCTCGTAACATATAATCTCCAGTTTTGTTCCCTAAACTACTAGAATGAATGATGGTTTGGATCAAGTGAGATAATCATTTAAGCTCTATTCCTACTCAGGACATGCATGAACACTCTCACCAATACAAGGCTTTAGACCACTGATGCTCAACAAGTTATAAATTCAATGGATAGATGGAGAATACTGATAGTACCAACAGATTGCATACATGAGCATATATGAATGGCTAGCTATAGGTAGCAAATTAACTTACTAACTATAATGGAAGATGCATATATATTAACACATATAAATGGCTAGCTATAGGTGGCAAAGAAGCTTGCAAATCTAATATATCAAAGCCGAGATAAGATGACAATTATCTGGCCTTAAACACAAAGAAAACCTGAACAAACTATTCATGTGCAAGCATAGACAACAAAGAGAATGTACGTTGAACATATAATGGAAAAATAATCTTATATTGCTAGAATGAAGATGAGAAGCTTGAAGGAACAGAGGAGTAATAATCTCCATAAGTTCCACCTTTGTTACATCTTACTAATAACTATTTATAGCCTATTTACAATGCTCCTTAGATGTCTAGAAGGCTCAAAATCTTAATATGCCTGATATGCATTGTTTAACTGCTTTGGTGCCCTCTAGGAAAGCATGGCTTGGTAGCTTTTCCTCCTTCTAACAGAGGAATAACAATTTTAAGATATTTTGGCTGCTTGTTGCATTGTCTGGGAGTTCTCCTGTGCCAGAGAGCTCCATGATCATTCTGTTTCTTCTATGGACGTGCTGCATTGTCTATTGATGCTTTCTGGACTCTCTCCCTATCTCCTGGCCTCTGTTGGGTGGTGTAAATGGTCCGCAAGCCTTTGTTTTCTCTTTCAACTACAAATTGTGACTATTTCTGTTATCAATAGAAAGCATAACCATACTGTGAAATCCTGCCATTCGATGTCCTTTTCGGACTTCAAAAGGTCCTCAAAGATGGTTTATATCCTCTCAGGTCCACCCTTATTGTTGTTGCAAGTCACATTCGGCCCTGTCCATAGTCTTCCTTTTATATTTTGAAATGAGCTAAAAACTTAAATATATATGAGAAATAGTTTTGGCGCAGATCTCAAATATTATATATTTGCTTCCCCGACCCTTTGGGTCTGAGTCTCATCACATATCACAAACCTAGCTTCCCTTTGTATTTCGTTTATACAACAAAAATACACCAAAAGCCATTGAAAATGACCCTCCACAGATCTCAAAATATATACATTCCCAGTTATAATGCCATCTAGTCTGGCTCTTTGGGTTGCCCATATGTATGTGTGAAGGTCCTGCCCCATGGTAGTACGTCGATGGGATACAACAATGCAATCCGATCGCAATCGTTGATCGCTCATTCCTCGGGCCTCCTATATATATATATATATATATAACATAGCTCCCCGCCAATCTGATCATTGGCGATCGTTGATCACCAGTGTCATGTGCCTGCTTTAAGCCTGTCACCTCTACCCGACCGATATGTGATTTTCTGCCTAGATCTTGGCTATTGACCAGCTAGATCTAATGGTGGCTATGCAATGCCCAGTTTAGGCTTGTGGTAATGCTTTTTTCATGTTTTTAGAGTGTTTTGAGCCTCCCGATAGTGCATTTTTTCCCTTCCAAGGGATTTCCTCTTACATAGAGTTTGATCATTAGATGATCTTTGAGCCAAAACTGAAAATGTAAAGGGAATTAATGAATCGATTAGCACATTTTTAAGAAAATTTGGAGACTTCAAGAGCCCATTATGGATCCATTTGTGGGCCTTTTGCAAGCAAGGATAACATTGTCTCCTTCTAGGGATGAAATCCTCCCTGTGAGGTTCCAAGGATCTTAGATCAATGCCTTTCCTGTAAAACAAAAATTAAATCTTCCTTCGAGTGTTCCATTGGGCATGGAATCTTTTTAGCATAAAAAAAAAAACTAAAAGAAAAACATATTTACAATACCAAGGCTTTAAGGCCTTAAATGAAATAGAGTTTCAAGAACCACTCATTTACTGGGCTACCAAAAGTATATCCTCCTTCCAACTTGTGCAAGATGAATGAATTGTTGTGCTGAACTTGGACAATGGCAAAATGACCTGTCCACAAGGAGTCAAACTTGCCATCATTACCTTTATTTTCCTTAAATGCATCCCATTTAAGCACCCAATCACCAACATGGAACTTATCTACTTTTTCCTTCCTATCAAAAGTTTCTTTGAATGCCTTTGATGAGCCTTTGATTTCTCAACCATTTGTTCTCTCTTCTGATGTAGTTCAACTAGGTTATTCATTCTTCTTACCATATCATTCTCTTCATCCTGTTCTTCTTGCAAGAAATTAGCCATAGGGAGAATGAGATGGATGGGGAAAACAACATTAGCAGGATAAACCATTTTGAATGGAGAATTCCCTATGGAATATTTTATGGTAACTCTTTCAGCCCATAGTGAAAATTTCAACTTGGAATCCCAACTCTTTTTGTTGTCTTCTAACAACTTTTTGATTACCCTTACCAAAATTTTGTTAGATGATTCTGCTAGGCCATTGCATTGAGGATAATATGAGGTAGAATGCACCACTTGAATGCCCATGGATTCAATCACATCCATCAATTCTTTTGCCTTGAAAGTCGCTGCATTATCAGTGAATAGTATGGTTGGGCAACCAAATCTAGTGAAAATATTCTCATTCAAGAATATTATGACAACCAGATGATTGGAATTCTTAGTGGGTATAGCCTCAATCTACTTGGTGAAATAATTGGTGGCTACTAAAATCCATTTGTGTCGGCCACTGGAATGTGGGTTGATTTCACCTATAAAGTCTAAGCCCCACTGTTGGAAGGGACCATTGAGATGCACTGGTTTCAGGGGCAGAGATTTTAACTATTGTCTTCTTGCAAACCTTGACACTTATCACAAGATTTTATAAAAGAAAACACATCAAAGAATAGAGTAGGCCAAAATAGATTTTGTGAGCAGTGGTTTCCTAATAATGATGCCCCCCACAGATGCTAGAATGGAACTGGTGTATGACCTCCACAGGTTGTTCTTTATCTAGACACCTCAAGAGGATTCCTGATGGGTCTTTCCAATAAAGAAGATTCTTATCAATGCATAATTTTGTTCATTTAAGTTTAATGGCACGAGCTTGATTTGAGCTAAGCCCTAGAGGGACTTCTAGCTTTTGCAAAAAATGAACTATGTTGTAATACCATTCACATGTGGCTAGAGTTTCAGCCAAAGACTGATTCTGCTTTTGTTCTTCTATTGTTCCCTTTGTTTTTTCATTATCTGAATGTAGACCTATGCAATTTATATCTTACAAGTTGTAATTTTCTTCAGCCATAAGCTTAGCCAAGCCCTGGCCTTTGACAAGCTTAGTTGGCTTCACCTCTATGTCAAATTCTAGGAATTTTTCAATCAATTTTTCCCTCTTTCCATCAGTATATGACTTAGTGAAGGTATCTTTTACTGAGGCTGAAGGTACATATGCAATTACTTTGGAATGCATAATATAAATTCTGAATGATTTCAAAGATTTAGTGAGAGCATAAGCTTGTTTTTCAATAAGGTCATACCTTAATTCAGCATCCCTTAGAGTTTTGTTGAAAAAGGCCACGGGGTGCTCTATGTCTCCATCATTTTTCTGTAATAGAACGGTTGCAAGCGTATCATAAGAGGCAAAAGAGAAGATGCAAAGCCCCTTAGTGTAATCTGGGCTGATTAGAGTGGGAGCTTCCATGATAGCTTGTTTGATGGCTTCAAAAGAGCTTCTTGAAGTAGCTACCCATTTTATTTTTGATCCTTTCTTTAGCATGGAAGTGATATTCTTTACTAGCTCTGCAAATTTTGGAATGAACCTATTTACAAATTTAATCTTACCTAGGAAGGATTGGATGTCATTTTTCAACCTTGGGATGGACAACGTCTAAATGGCTTGGACCCTTGCTGGATCAATCTTCACACCTTCAACAAAAACAATATGTCCCAAAAGTTTTCTTTCTTCTAGAGCAAACTGTGACTTCTTTGGGTTCACGAAGATTCCAAAATATCTACACTTTAGGAAGACCTTCGTTAAATGTCATAAATGGTATTTGTGGCTGCTAGAAAATACTATTATGTCATCAAGATAAATAAGGACAAACTTGTCCTTCTCTCCCACAATCGCTATGTCCATGGCCCTATGAAAAGTAGCCCCAACATTCATCACTATGAAAGGAATCTTTGAGTACATGAAAGTGCCCCAAGGAGTAGTGAAGGTAGTCTTTTCCTGATCTTCATGATGTACAAATATATGATTGTAACCTAAAAATCCATCTAAGAAAGACATAACTCTAGCCCCTGAAACTCTTTGAAGCAAGTGTTCCATCTTGGGCAGGGGATAGTTATCTTTTTTAGAGCACTTGTTCAGATTTCTAAAGTCAACACAAAGCCTGATTTCTCCATTTTTCTTTCTTACCACCACAAGTTTTGATATCCACTTTTAATACCTTAGGGGAACTATGATTTTGGCAGCCAACAACTTCTTGATTTCCTTCTCAATCAAAGGCAATAAGAGATGGCTAATAGGTCTTAATTTTTTCTTGAAAGGGATGGTGTTCTTTTCCAGTGGGATCTTATGCTGAATGATGTCTGTGGTGGGCCCCAGTATTGCAAAAATAATGCTGCAACTCCTGGGACTCCCTTCTTTACTTTTATCAACCCGGTAGTTCGTAACAAACTTGGAAGCGACAGTGCTGTATGCACAAGTACTAGCTCTTGCCGTGGCTGTCACTTGATCAGCTGGAACAAGTCCGCTAGGAGCTTAAGCCAACTTCTATGAAATCTGAGAAGAAGCTTTTAAATGTGGATGAAATCTAACTCAACGTACGCTACTCTACTTGCAGAAAGAAGCGAAAAGAAGAAAGGACACACAAACCCTAGCAAACCCTAATTTTACCAGCTAACCCTACTGATGCAAGAAAGAGGATGCAAACTACTGAAAGAGATGCCATTGACTTCTAGGAAGGTAAAATGCATGTTTCTAAGCTATTTCTATAGTAAAATCTTAAGAAAAAATCTTTTTGTATTTTTGAATGATTTTGTAGAATTATTATGCATGTGCTTTAACTGTTTTTGACTGTGCAGAGGTGGATTGGTGAAAGGAAATGCTTGCAGGAGGTTGGGAAGGTTAGAAGAGGGCCTAAGGGGTCCCTAGCACCCTTCCAAAGAGTTTCACAATGATTGGATCTCATGAAACCGCTTTCGTGAGCTTCTATAGGAAGTCTGCAGGGCTTCTACAGGATGTTCCGGAATTTCTACAGGATGTTCAGAATTTTCTACAGGATGTTTCGAAAAGAGTATTTTGGAGGGTTTATGGAGGAATAATGGTGGAGAAGTGGGCATGGAGGTTAGATGAGGATGTGGAGAGGTCTGGGACTCGATGAATGAGGATGAGGAGTGGTTAAGGTGATCGGATTTGGTTCAAGGATGAGAGAGGTAATGTTGTGCAAGAATGTAGGAACTAGGGAAAAAGGAGAAAACGTAGCAAATGAGACCCAAGAATCTAAGTTGTAGGATGAAGCAGATTGCATTGATGGGGTAAGGGTAGGAGAGGAGGTTTCATAGGTGCTCTGCACATGATTTTTCAAAACTAATCAACAAAGACTAAGAAAACCAAAGATATAACTACTTTAACCCAATTTGAACTAGATAACAACAAAGAAAATGAACAATAGTTTATTTGCAATGAAATCATGTGAACTAACTATGCAACTAAGAAATCATAAACTTGACCATTTAACCACAACTGGTACCAACTTCTGCCAATGAGAATCTAACACTAATAATTGCATGATGAAGCAAAGACAGTATTTTTGGTGGCACCGAGGTCACCTTGGCCCCAGCTCATGGTTCCACTGAGGGAGAGGTGAGATCAGAGGTACTTGATAGCCTTTTTCTGAAGATCTTCTCTGTTATTAACCTATCAAATCAATCTTTACATGAAAAGCATTTTTAATCATCAAAAGTAACCTAAATAACAAAACAAGATTTAAATCTAAATAGCAGATTTTATTCTAAGAATGCAGCAAAGACACATAAAAGTAAACAAAGGATGTGCTGGGCACTTGGGTTGGGCCTAACCCCAAGAGCTACAACCTCCTAAGAGAGATTAGAGTTGGTGCAAAGCTAGATTCATATTTATTGATCAAAATAATAGTTACATCCCAAAAACTGTTTACAAGAAAAAAGCTTGAAAATGTGCTGAAATGCAGAGCTAACCTACTACTTAGAAAATGACTAAAATAAAACTACAAACTAGCTAACTTCTGCCTACAAAATGACTAGCTGAAATGAGGCCCTGAGCCTTCTTATTTATAGAAATTGAGGACCCCAACAACCCTCCTAAACTTTAGGAACTCGGCTGCCAAAACTTGTAGTTAACAACACCTTTACTGGACCTTGCTCGACTGCCCTTGTGATAATTAATGTGGTGGCCCTTGAAATCCGAGCTGATGGTGGAGAATTCAAGGTAAGGGCCCATAAAGGAAGGGGACACCTTCCTACAAATCCTCTCCCTTGTTCTTCCATGAATTTGGCTACCAAGTGCTCATAAAAACCTTTGATTTTCTCTCAAAATTGACCAAAAAATTGCACAAAGCACCCATTAGACTTGTTGACATAATGACTAACCCAATTCACTCTATTAGCATAAATATAATAAAAAACATGCAATAAACTAATGAGAATGGTGGATTAAATCAAATTAGGAGGCTAAATGAGCCCATATAATTATCCATTTTTGGGGCTTATCATCAGCCCCTACTGAAAGTGTTGCTCATCCTCTGAGCAACTAATCTATCTCTTCATCTTTGATGGCCCTGGTGGCCTCCCTATCATGCCAAGATTCTAAAGTGATGTCCTGTTCTCGGTCATGAAACCATTCTTTTCTCTCTTCTTCTTCCCACTGCCTATGCTCCTTTTCTTGTAGAGTTTTGTTAGCACCTCAACCTCAGCCTGCAGCTTGTCCTCTCTTTGCTGTTCATCAGATGGTTCCTTGTCTTTCTTTCTTCCTGTGATTGTTTGGCCACCTTTTCCTCCAATTTCTTGGTATCTCTTAGCTTAGCCCAAGTTTCTTGTAGAGAATTCTTAGATTCTTGTAGAACTGTCTCAACTCCTTGTAGAGCTATCTTTGTGTCCATCATCTGCATTCTCTCTCTCCAAGTGAAGGTTTTTGGCTTCCTCATTCATAGGTGATGGTTATCTTTGAATGAGACTCCTCCTTTTGTTAATATTAATTTACTCTTTTGACTGTGGTTTGGGTCTGCCCATTTTTATCCGTGTGCTCCTTCATGCCTTAAAGTACATGGTGGTCTCCCTTTTCCACTTCCCTTTTTGCTTGGGATATGTCCTTAAGGCAGCAAGCATTGCTGCTACCTTCCTAGCCAAAATCTCAGGTGATTTCTCCTTTTGGTGCTCCATTTTTATACTTAATGTAGAAACTGTGTCAGCTGTTTTCGTGCTTCCTGTAGAAATTGTTTTCATACTTCCTGTAGAAACTGTTTTAACTGTTTCGATCTACTTGGTTGGGTTTGTCTTTCCTTTCAGCTTCTGTGTGGTTTTCTTGGTTGTGAAAAATTTCATTTGGGCTTTCTTGGCCTTTTTCTTCCCAACCTTTTTCCTTTTTCACCTTCACTGTTTTTTTTATTGTCTGAATGTCTTGCGTTTCTTCATCATTGGTTTTATCACCTTTTTCAATGTTTTCTTCTTCCTCACTGCTGGATGGGGTGATATTTTCGGCAAAAACTCTGATATTGTCATCCCGAGACATGTTTAAGAAGATTTCCCATGATATGGGGATAATGT
The DNA here is from genome assembly GCA_000404065.3 of Pinus taeda. Taxonomy (NCBI): domain Eukaryota; kingdom Viridiplantae; phylum Streptophyta; class Pinopsida; order Pinales; family Pinaceae; genus Pinus; species Pinus taeda. The sequence continues at coordinate 8,932 of APFE030990706.1, forward strand.
AGGTGTGCAGTGTGTCTTCTACTATTAATTTGATGAGCCCATGATGGGCCAACTAGTCTGGAATCCCTTCATTCATTTTTGTCCCTCATTCAACTAGTGACTGAAGAAGAAAATAGGGAATGCTTAGTTTCATTTCTGGAGGTGAATCATTTCCATGTCTAAGTTCAAACATCAACTTGAAATGATAACCATGGATAATGCCAAATTATGAATCCCCCCTAACATGGTGAGAGCGCTCCTTTTTTTCGTTATGCTTTGGTCAAAAAAGGAAATGTTGTTTATGGTTTCCCCCTGGATTCAAGGAATAATTCCTCGGCCGTTTGATATCAATGAACAACAATTCCCTGGTTTCAAGACTGTTGTGACTTAGCTCTCATCTATCTGGTTAAGAAAGGAAGAGTTTTGCTTCTACAGGCAGAGGACAGAGACCAAGTTTTCTTCTCACAACACATTCAGATATGCAAATTTTAAAAGGTTCATCGATAGGCTGGATCTCATAGCTGCATATGCCTTCCTTATAGGATAATTTTAGAAACAAGAAACGTCGAGAAGAATTCTAATGCAGAAAACTGAGAAATTCCGTGCAATACACAAGCAAACTGCTATTTCCAACTTACAGGTTGATTTTTCTCTGATTCCCCAATTAAGAAAGTTTTTCGAAACCTACCATGCATGGAAGAGTGTTTTTGAGTCTAGCTCTCTCAGAACTCCCAATTTGATGTGGAAAAGTCTAGGCTTCCCTGCTCCGGAAAGCTGTGCCGTACTTCCTGTAGAAGACCCCCCTAGTTCCTGTAGAACACCACTGCGCCTCTGAGCGAGCCTGATACGCAGGGGAATTTTGAACTAGGTCGAAAGGCTCACTCGAGGACGATGGGTTAACAGATTGTGGGAGCAGAGGACGCGTACTTCGGCTAAGAATGTTGCAGGTGCAAATGAACAATGGGTAGTGAGAGTCTTCAGCCAAGCATTTTTTAATTGTGGCGTGATTCATGTTGAGGGAGTGAAGTGTCCAGGTGTGCGTGGCCACATGCAGATGGCTGCGTTGTCCTAAAACTTCATGTTTTCTACCAATAATGACTTCCATCAATTGCACTGAGGTTTAAACGGTCACCACTACCTGTTTCCAGATTTCCTCTTGAGATGGATGAGCACACATGTCGTATTCACCCACCGAGTGCTGTCAGGACTGGATGAGGGTGGCTAGTTAGCTGGCCACCGATTTTTTTAACCACAACCATCTCATTGTTCACGCAATTCTCAAATTACATTCATGGAATCAGAGGAACGAGTTCAGTCACGTACCTGGAAGTCGAATGTGGTCGCTGTGAGGTGTTGTGGCCTTTCCTTCTGCTGCATGCATTTGTTTTTGTGGTTGCATGATGGCTTGGTTGCTGATTCATGGCTATTTTTCTTGTGCAGGTATCCTCTGGTTGGATCCATGCTGTAGGAGCTGGCTTCAACGTTCAAATTTTCACCCTCATGTTGTTGACGTTGAATTTTCACAAGACAATAGCTTGTTTTTCTATTGCTCCCAAATGATAGACCGGATTGATATGAAACTTTATGAGCATGTTCCTATCATTATTATGCACCTCCCATAGAAAAATTGCAATCAATGGATGCACATATTTCTAGAAAAAATGGAAAATGGCTGAAGATTACAAAGATCAATTTCTTAGAAACCGTGCATCGGAATTGGATGATACCTCTTGGGAAGGTTACTATCACCCATATGCATCTCCCCATGAAACAGGTTTTGAAACGGATGCATGGATATGGAGAAAATGCAAAACTGGCTGAAGGTGATGGAGGCTGATTTCTTGGAAACCATGGACCAGAATTCACTGAAATTTCTCGGGCATGTTTCCATCATCCCTATACAACTCCCCGTAAAATGATTTTGTGAATGGATGCATGGTTTTCACGTGAGGGAAAAAACAAATTTCAACACTATGGATTTTTGCTTCTAAGCATTCTGCAGGAATTTGCATGGTAAGGAAAATGAGCTTGGACTATAATGCAGACTTAGAATTCATTGATCTGGAGTCTAGATGGAGCTTGGATAGGTAGGGTGTGTGAGACATTGTTACTGGACTTGTCACTTAGGAATTCTTGCTTTCAATCTGAGGCAAACAGGGTTTCTTGTATGATTGTGCAGGAACACATAATCAGGTGGGTGATGGAGGTGTAAAGAGATGGAAACGGGTGCCATATGGTGATGGGTTGAATAGAGGGGTGGCTACAGGCCCCACAAATAGATTCCAAGCTTTAGATTCCCTTCCAAAATCAAATTTGGCTCGCCCGAAGATTCTACAGAATGTTTCCTGTAGAAATACAGAACTTCGTGTAGAAATACAAAACTTCCTATAGAAAGCCCTACAGACTTCCTATTGAAAGCCCAAAACTTCCTGTAGAAGGTGGAATCTCGACCTAAATGTGATCAAATCCTAGGAAAGGTGAGTGGCCATGGAAGGAGTTTCTATAGGGATGTCCTGTAGCCTGCTACAGACCCCTATCCTCGTTTTGTGCGACCCTCCTTACCTGCAATGTATTCCCTGCAACCTACAATTATTCCACAAAGATTAGGCCTGTTTTTTCTTTTTATTCTTCTTTCTGAAAACAACTAGGGTGCCTCATGGCGGTTTCCACCCTAATTGCCTACCCTGAGTGCCTCAAAGGGAGGTTTTCACCCAAGGATATTATTCTCTTTTGATTTTCTCTTATTTCCAACCCATTGAACACCTCATGGAGGTTTCCAATCAATGAACCAATCTAAGGCGCCTCCGAGGAGGTTTTCAACTTAGATTTTTATTTTCTTCTTATTTTCATTCTTTCTCTTTTTTTTTTCTTTTCTTTTTTTCTACCCTACCCTACTTGAAAAACAAAATCATTTTCAAGTATAAGAATACTTCCAATGGAGCCATGTGCACATCAAGATTAGAGACAAAATGATGTGGAGGCTTGAAATGCATGCTTTGACAACCATCCGGATTTCAGAGACCAAATGACTTAACTTTGAAGGGATCAAACATAGCTGAGGAAGAGAGTACTGTTGCAACTTAGTGACTGTCTGGAACCATATCTCAATATAGCTTTGATATCCTTGGTCCTTTTGCTGATCTGGATCATTCTTCATGTCGCCTTCTATCATGACATTCACATCTTCCTCTTTTTTCTAATTTTTCTCTTGACTACATGGAGGGAGTGATGGTAACCATGAGGGAGCTTTCTCGATCCCTGATTCTGATGTCTTCTCTTCATCAAGTGCAGCCCATGGTGCTTTGATCTCCTCTTTTGAATCTTCTTTTGTTGGATGTGGTCCTTCAATGTTGTCCATATAATCTCTTTTTTCCAACACTCTTCCTGAACCATTGTGAATATCATTGAACATAAGAGGAGTTGTTTGGACATGTTGTGCCTCAGCATTGCAATTAGGTTGAGCTACTCCAATGTGCAGGTTTGGAAATGGTGGCATGGGTAGTTGAGTGGGGGTGTATATTTGAGATGGATGTGGATGGGGTTGTGGTTGGGCAGGTGGTGGAGGCAAATGAGCGAGAGGAGAGCTATACTGGGGAATCAACCCCTGATGAGGTGCATTCCACTGAGGCTATGGCTGAGCATAAGAGTGAAACGAATGAGCAACTAGAGGAGCATGTTATTGAGGAGGATATGACCAAGGAGGGGGGGTGGACCAGGAATGATTTGTAGGGAGAACCCAAGAAGGCATGGAATTGACTTGATAGGGGTTATAATAGGTCTGGGACGTCTCTTGCATTCCCTCCTGGTAAGTTCTGGGTCCATGTGACCTACTTTGGTTCATGCAATAAAGTGGTTTAGTGACTCCTTTTACCCTTTGATATGCAACTTTAAGTCCAGGCAAAGAAGGGCACTGGTTCGTAGGATGGTCTCTTTCACAGACAAAACACACTTCTATGGAGTGCAATGGATATTCGTTCCTAGGATGCTTTCTAGTGCACTTGGGACAAAAGATGGCCAAAGCCCTCTCTACTTTCTCTTACTTCCTTTGGATCCACAATGTATCCAGTTGCATGGCAAGAAATTGCCTCACCTCACTCTTGAGATCTTCCATCTGATTTGCAAATTCACCTCTAAAGATTGAGTTGGAAGAAAAGGTACTACTCCCAACATTTCTGTTTTCAGCCATTTGCTCCAAAGGAATGTTTTCTTCTTCTTCTCCCCTAGAGGTTCTTCAAATATGCCTTGATGTCTGCCCAAGGGTTCTTCTTAATCACAATCATCGAAGAAGAGAGAAGGTTGGCTGTGTGAAGTAGTGGGGGGTGTTGTGCAAATATTTTTCTGACTTATCTCTACTCCTACAAGGCATGAAAGGAAATCTTTTTGGTTGATTTTTGTTTTTTTCTTCTAATTGTACCTACAAAACTAAAATAGATTGAACTGCAACTAACTATCTTGCTGAAATGAAAATGCAGAATTGAAATGAAAGCAGGAAAGGACTAATCTATTTTGCTCAAATGAAATTGTAGGAATGAAATGCTAGTCTACGCTTGCAGAATTGAAATTGCGGAATTGAAATGCTAATCTATGCTTGCAAAAATGAAATTGCAGAATTGAAATGCTAATCTATGAAAGCAGGAAATGTCTAATCTACTTTTGTGGAAATGAAATTGCCGAATGGAAATGAAACAATCTACTCTATGCTTGCTGAAATAAACTACTTAGCAGAAGGTTGTAGTAGAAAATAGAAGAAAAGCAGCAATCACCAATACTCTGACGCTTCCCCGAAAACAGTGCCAAGAAGATGGTGGGCCCCAGTATTGCAGCAATAATGCTACAATTCCTGGGACTCCCTTCTTTACTTTTATCAACCCAGTAGTTCCTAACAAACTTGGAAGCGACGGTGTTGTATGCATAAGTACTAGCTCTTGTCGCGGTTGTTACTTGATTACCTGGCATAAGTCTGCTAGGAGCTTAAGCCAACTTCTATGAACTCTGAGAAAAAGATTTTAAATGTGATGGATGAAATCTAACTCAACATAGGCTACTCTACTTGCAGAAAGAAGCGAAAAGCAGAAAGGACATGCAAACCCTAATTTTACCAGCTAACCCTACTGATGCAAGAAACAGGATGCAAGCTACTGAAAGAAATGCCATTAACTTCTAGGAAGGTAAAATGCATGTTTCTAAGCTACTTCTATATTAAAATCTTAAGAAAACATCTTTTTGTATTTTCGAATGATTTTGTAGAATTATTATGCATGTGCTTTAACTGTTTTTTACTGTGCAAAAGTGGATTGGCGAAAGAAAATGCTTTCAGGAGGTTGACAAGGTTAGAAGAGGGCCTAAGGGGTCCCTACCACCCTTCCAGAGAGTTTCACAGTGATTGGGTCTCAAGAAACCCCTTTCGTGAGCTTCTATAGGAAGTCTACAGGGGTTCTACACGATGTTCACAATTTTCTACATGATGTTCTGAAAAGATGATTTTGGAGGGTTGATGGAGGAACAATGGTGGAGAAGTGGGCATGGAGGTTAGATGAGGGTGTGAAGAGGTCTGGGACTCAGTGAATGAGGATGAGGAGTGGTTAAGGTGATCGGATTTGGTTCAAGGATGAGAGAGGCAACGTTGTGCAAGAATGTAGGAACTAGAGAAAAAGGAGAAAACACAGAAAATGAGAGGCAAGAATCTAAGTTGGAGGATGAAGTAGGTTGCATTGATGGGGTAAGGGTAGGGGAGGAGGTTTCACAGGTGCTCTGCACATGATTTTCCAAAACTAATCAACAAAGACTAAGAAAACCAAAGATCTAACTACTTTAACCTAATTTGACCTAGATAACAACAAAGAAAATGAACAACAGTTTATTTGCAATGAAATCATGTGAACTAACTATGCAACTAAGCAATCATAAACTTGAGCATTTAACCACTATTGGTACCAACTTCTACCAATGAGAATCTAACACTAATAATTGCATGATGAAGCAAGACAATGTTTTTGGTGGCAGCAAGGTCACCTTGGTCCCAACTCATGGTCCCACTGAGGGAGAGGTGAGATCAGAGGTGATTTATAGCCTTTTTATGAATATCTTCTCTGTTATTAACCTATCAAATCAATCTGAACATGAAAATCCTTTTTAGTCATCAAAATCAACCTAAATAACAAAACGAGATTTAAATCTAAATAGCTGATTTTATTCTAAGAATGCAGCAAAGACACATAAAGGTAAACAAAGGATGTACTGGGCACTTGGGTTGGGCCCAACCCCAAGATCTACAGCCTCCTAAGGGAGATTAGAGATGGTACAAAGCTGGATTCATCTTTATTGATCAAAAGAATAGTTACATCCCAAAAACTGTCTACAAGAAAAAATCTTGAAAATGTGTTGAAATGCAGAGCTAACCTATTGCCTAAAAAATGACTAAAATCGAACTACAAACTAGCTAACTTCTGCCTACAAAGTGACTAACTGAAACGAATCCATAAGCCTTCTTATTTATACAAATTGAGTACCCCAACAACCCTCCTAAACTTTAGGAACTCGGCTGCCAAAACTTGTAGTAAACAGTACCTTTACTAGCCCTGGCTCAGCTGCTCTTGTGATAATTGATATGGTGGCCCTTGAACTCTGAGTTGATGGTATAGAATTTGAGGTAAGGGCCCATAAATGACTGGGACACCTTCCTACAAATCCTCTCCCTTGTTCTTCCACGAATTTGGCTGCCAAGTGCTCATAAAAACCTTTGATTTTGTCTCAAAATTGACCAAAAAATTGCAGAAAGCACCCATTAGACTTGTTGGCATAATGACTAACCCAATTCACTCTATTAGCATAAATATAGTAAAAAACATGCAATAAACTAATGAGAATGGTGGATTAAGTCAAATTAGGAGGCTAAATGAGCCCATATAATTATCCATTTTTGGGGCTCATCAATATGCATCATAGGTTTTAAGATTTTTGTATTCCCAGGCTAAAATATTAGTGAATTGCTTCATGAGGGTGCAATAGTCGAAATTCTGGACAAAGGACAAATGCGTGGATAGATTTATGTTTTTTGGATGGGTTGGGCTACCTATATTATGTTTACAGACAATAGACTCATTTTCTTTTTTGGCTGCATTATAGGCACATCATTATGACTGAAAAGCCTCTCTAGAGGCACAAATCCTTTTGGTATGTGATTGTTGGGCAGCTGGATGATGCTTCTTTGGCTGATTTCACTTTTCAGCTTAGACTAGCTGCATTCTTCCATTGTTTCATTTTCTTGATCGATGCATGTTTTAGAAAATTCCCCAACGACTTGCAATAACTTGTTAATTTCATCATTGTCTTCAAAAACCCTCCAATATTTGACATTTTCAGGTAGAGACAATCTGTATTTTACCTAAACTTCATATGTCAATTTAGGAGCAAAAGGAAGAATAGACATGCTAGTAGAGACAACAAGTGAGTCGGCAAGCTGGTTCTTAATTCTTGGAATATAAGAAATGCTGAAATTATTGAAACAATCCTTGAGCCTCCATACCTCATCTTTGTATGCCTTTAGCCTTGGATGCCTAGCTTGGAAAGTTTTATTTACCTGCTGAATAATGAGGTTTGCATCTCCAAACACTTTCAAGTCTTTGATACCCATTTCTTTAGCAACACTCAAGCCCAGAATCAAAGCTTCAAACTCTCTGATGTTGTTTGTGACCTAAAAGGTCAATTTGAAAGATATATTAATGTGTTCCTATGTTGGGGACACAAGGACTACACCTACCCCTGAAGCTTCTTTAGAGCAAGCCACATCAAAAAACCTAGATCTGTGGGTTTTCTTCCTCTGCAATATGGTAAATTGGTTTCTTGAGCTATGTGGAGGCCAACTGACATTCTTCAATATGAAAAATACATGCTCCAAAATCAATGTCAATAGCATAAATGGGATGATTAATGGGATTCTTCTTATCACTGATGATATAAGCCAGTTGTGCCTCTCTATATAATATCTTGCTCTCACCTCCGAAAACTGGGAAAATAGCATAAGACAAATCATTTTGTAATGATCCACCTAGTCTCTTGATCCAACCTCTGGAAAGTAACATACCAAACATGGGGGGTACATCTGCCACCATAATATCCATCATCATGATTTTCATAGATAGCTAAGACAAAGTGATGGCTAGGTCCTTGATTAATCCTAGATATTTCACTTTTCTATAGTCACAAGAGAACAAGTCATTATTAAGGCTTTGTGATGTCAAGACCCAACTCATCCATGATAGCCTTGGGCATTGGATTATGGCTAGCCCTAGTGTCCAGAAGGTAGTTGTGAAGGATTTTATCATGAATAGTCAAAGAGACATAGAATGATGGGGAGTTGGCTTCACAATTTTCAATCATTGGGCTAACAATAATAGTTGGCTTGTCATATTGCAGATTCACACAGTCAGTGGAGGCTTGGATGGCTTTAGGCTCAAGGGCCTCAAGGATGGATCCTTTGAAGGAATCGTTCTTCAATATCTCAACCAGAGGCATGGGTATCTTTAACTTCTGAATTTCTGATTGACAAGTGAAGGGAGAAGGAGACTTTTCAAGACCTCTTACCTCATGAGCTAGAGCTTGGAGGATGTTGGGCTCAACTACTGGTTGCTTTTTCTTATTAGCTTGTTGTACTGCAGGGAAAATAGCTCTTTGAATAGGAGTTTGGCATTATTTATCTTTGACCTCAAATTATATCTTTGTTGATATACATTTTGTAGAATAGATTTACCATCCCATTCTTGGCTGATCTTGTCATTGCATAATGACTTTTCATAGGTAGCTAAGGTAAAAAGGAAGCATAGCCTTTGTCTTCCAAACAATGGATCTCATCCTCTTCTTCAAACCACTCTTCTTCCATGTATGTAGTTTGAAAAGGATCGCTCACCCTTTGGTCTTCATTTGCATCTTTGTTTCTTTGCAAAACCTTCAACTGCTCATTAGCTCTTCTATATGGATTTGGATTTGGATTTCTAGGACCAAAGGTATTAGGCACTCTTCCTTTCCCTGGGTGTTGCTCAAACTTTAACTTGAAGATTTTGGAGGTTAATGACTTGATCATTTTTGTCATTTTATCTATCTTAGGATCAGAGGATGATGAATACTCGCCACTTTGTCTTCTTCTATCAACATTTCGCTTGAGCTTCTCTGTAGCCATGATGTTTGATTCCACCTCCAAGGCTACATCCTGCATGTCAGCCAAAGTAGCACATCACCTCTCTCTCAATAGTAAGTAGAACTCAGAGCCAAAAGGAGTGGCATAGGTGAGTTTAGCAGAGGGAGTAGTGGGTTTTACTTTAGCTGGTATCTTGCTATAAATATGATTAAACCTCTTATTAAAATTAGACAAAAACTCACCATTTTCTCTCTTTAAGTTGCGAAACTTAGTCTGGTAGTAGAGAAGGTCCTTTTTATCCCCCCAATTCTTTAGAAATGCATCATCTAAAGCTTCAATATCTTCTATAGATCTTGGGGTTAGTTCTCTAAACCCTTTTCTAGCCTCCCCATCTAGGTTTTGGAAAAGAATCTCATCCACACATCATCCTCAGTAATGTCTAGATTATCAACATAGCTATAGAATGACTCAAGATGTTCTTCATCAGTAACACCTTCAGTGCCAGTGAATTTAGGCCTATATTTATGATATTCTCTAGTAGGCATGGCATTGAAAAGAGTGGGTAGTATTAGAGGCCCATACCTAGTGGCTATGATTCTTTCCATTTTGGTGGGTGCTTGTGGACCTGCCATAACTGTGGTAGCTGAAAGAGTACTGGCAGTTTGAATGATAGAGGGCTAAGGGGTGATTATCAGGACTAAAGGAGTTTGGTGGATAGGAGGTGAGGTTTCCTTAGGTCTTAAAGAAAAAGGAGAATGTAAAGAATAAGGAGCTTTATGAATCTCTGAGAGCTTTTCTTCACTCCTAGTATTAGATGCTATACTCTCAACATGTATTTGTTCTATTACAAGACTTTCTTGAAGAGATATAGAAGATTGTTTAGGTTTACTCGAAACTGATGCTCCTTTCTGCAATAACTTTCTCTCTTTGACGATTTTTTCAGGATTAGGCACTGTGTCATCTTGTATCTTTTGAGGATTTCTCCGAGTGTGCCTCACAAACTAAGCTAGAACTATGAAGTGGAGTTGCCAAGTGGTTCGACCTCTAGTAGAGTCACTAAATAGATGATTACAACCAAAAAAAGTGCCCAGACTTTGTCTATCATCAAAGCTGGATCTATGTAATTTCCTAGGGAAGCACAACTTTAGTTTGCTCTCCTTGACAATAGCACTCATTATGTTAGCACTCGAGGAAACTCTCCTAGGTTGCAGCTCAGAGATGCCTAGTAACATATAATATTCAATGTTGTCCTTTGAACTACTAGAATGAATGATGGTTTGGATCAAGTCAAATAATCATTTCAGCTCTATTCTCACTCAAGACATGCATGAACACTCCCACTGATACTCAATGCTCAATAATGGATAGATGGAGAATACTGACAGTATCAACAAATTTCATACATGAACATATATGAATGGATAGCTACAGGAAAAAAATGAACTTACTGAATATACTCGCAGATGCATATATATTAACACATATAAATGGCTAGCTATAGGCAGCAAATAAGCTTGCGAATCTAATATATCAAAGCATAGATAAGATGATGGTTATCTGGCCTTAAACATAAAGAAAACCTAAACAAATTGTTAAGTGAAAGCATAGAACAACAAAGAGAATGGACATTGAACATATAATGGCAAAATGTTGGGTCCCCATAATACTAGTGATTACCCCATTACTATTGTAGTTGTACCCCTTATTAATATTGTTGTGCCCTTATTGTGCCCATATTGTTACTATTGTGCCCCATAGAAGCC
>APFE030990707.1:0-15849 GCA_000404065.3 Pinus taeda
CTACTTCTATCAATAAAGCTATTTGAGTTTTCCTCCATAAGCTTGCTTATTTCTGAATCTTGTATTTGTGTATGCATTTGTATGGTTAATGTACATCTGATTCTGCATTGTTTATGGTATCATAGATCTCTATGCTTTGATGGTATTTTGCTGCTTTGACTCTACAGGTGTTCTTTGAAGCGGGACAAGTGAGAAAGGAGTGGAAAAGCTCTATCAAAGGAGAGAGGAAACAAGCAAGGAGCCAAGGGAAGGACTAAGGTTGGTGCTCTCTGCTTCTCTATCATCTATCTCCCATAAAGGAAAACACAAGTTACTTTGAATTGTTTGTTTCTAAGATAGCTACCCGTCTTAGTGGGACTAGCAGATCTGAATAGACACTAGTTTTCCCGGAAACAAATACTTGTTTCTTGTCATGGTGGTATGCCTTAGGAGGATCACTATGTCCTATAAATATTTGTGATATATTAATAAAAGGATGTTACTAATTAACCAAAAAACAATCATAATAAACTATTGAAACTATTTTTTTCTTTCGAGAAAATAGACAAGAAATACTTTGGGGATAGATGGAAATTTCAATCTTTGAGATTAAAAGTCATGCATTTTCAAAATCTTATTTTACCAAGACCTTATTAATGGTAGTAATTTTAAAATAATATGTACTTTTTCCTAGGTATATTTATTTTAGGGCTTTAGTTTAAATCACTAGGATGTCTTTAAGAGCTCTTTCCCTTGGCAACCAGTCCGAGAGCTATATGGTAAATACATTTGAACATATATTTCATATTATGATGCTTTCTAAAATTTGTTGAATTTCAAGTTTGCTTTTTCAATCAACTTTTATTTCTACTTTGACCTCAATGACTAACATTTTCTCTTTAGGGATTTCTTTAGTTTTCTTTTATTTTATTCTTTTTTCATGTTTTTGGTTTATTTTTAGCCTTTGAATTCAACATTTGCCTATTTTTGTCTTGTAGATATTATCTCCATATTTTATTTTGATAGTTGGTATTTTGTAATCTAATTTGGTACATCCTTTTAGAATGAAAATTAGCCCAATGAGTACCAATGGTTAGCCCAACTATGGCCACATACTAAAATAATTATAAGTCATGAAAAGCATGGGCTGAAAATACTTCATAAAATTCTAAGCCATTAGACAATAACTACTAGTTGCAGTGGCCCACATGTGCCTACTAAGAAATGGAATGATAATCCATGAGTAAAGTGTTTATCTATTATTTTTCCTAAGCTGCATTCATTTCACATTAATAGTTGGCTTCTACTATGATTTTTCTTGAGGATATGTTTTGGTTAAACTTAAACACATGACACGTTCTAAGAAAATCAAAACAATTCTCGTATCACCTCACTTCCTATACACCCAATTGTATATGCAGTATTTATAAATAAATAAAAAGGGGTCAGTATTGTCAAGGAATTTGAAATCACTTTAAAAAAATTGGGAAGTACAAGTGAATTTGTTACAGCTATGAACACTCATCGGCAACAATGCCATACTTATGTGGTACCAAGACAACTTCATTGAGGCTATAGATGTTAACTGGAAACAAAGCACTGTTAGAGATTAAGAACATAGTGTTGTTGATGTCTTCTCATTATAAAATGGAAAGCTCTAATGGCCAAACCAAAGCTAATCATAATTTTGTGGCAAGTTAAAGAAAATTACCTCACTAGTTGGGTTTTTGAAAATGGTATGTCAGGTTATAAGTGCTTGAAATTTGTATTATATCTTTTAGGAATTTGGCATCATTACGGTGTAACACATGACTATTGTAAGCTTCCTCTTGTTAATGAACTTATTCTTAATGTTTAGATGTGTAGTAAGCATCCTAATTTTATTGGCAAAGATAATTCGTTCTTCTAGTATTTGGTAACTTTTGTGGCCAAAACAATTACCCCTTTTATTTTTCTTAGACGAGTAAAATAAAGGGACCCTATCAAAAAATTTAAAGCCTAATCTTGTGAGTTTACTTTTTGACTACCTTTGGTATTGATGATTGGAGCTTTGAGAAGTTTCCTTTCATAATTTAACATCACAAGAAGCGTAATGTTTTGATTTCACATTTCACTTTTTAATTTTATTTGACTTTTCCTGATTTTTATTTTTGTTTACTATGTTTGTTATGATAATTATTATTAGCCTTTTAATTTTTTCCATTTTTTCTTGTTTTGGTTTGGGGTTGGATATGAATTTTTTTTTTTTTTTATCTTTTTTTGTTGTAACTTTTATTATATTCATCATTTTATATAGGTCATAAAATAATTTGCAATTTTATTTTAATGACTAAACAATTTATAAAAAAAAATCATTTACTTTCATCATTTCCTAATTTTGAGGCCACCATCATCTTCTACTCATTCAAAACTTTTCGGGATGTAAAAAATTTCTCATTCTGAGTTCTAGACACAAAGTTATGGTCTTCAAATTTTTTTTACCATCATCATCTCTTTATTTCTAATGATGTGGCAGAAGATGTGTCCCCTACATCCACGTGGCATGTTGAATGGGTAGGTCGTGGATGTTGGATGGGCCCTTATAGTCTAGAATATGGATATATCTTGATTCAGATGTCGCTTGGATATAATTGAATTTTCATTGGTTTTGGTAGGAGAACAGTTGAAGAGATGAGAAAGAGAAGATTTCAATTAATGGAATTGCTCCAACAATAGAAGAAAGATAATTTTGACAAATGAAAATTGTTGTTGCATATTTGTTATTCAACAACTCTCCTATTTCGAAATTCTTTTTTTTAAGTTGTAAATAGTAGTTTGTGGAATGGAGATGAGGCTTCTTTTCTCTGTAATTCTGGAATTCTTAAAGCACTATTGTAATAGAGGTTTCATTGTTGTAGGTAGAGATTATAAATCTTAGATATGGGGATTATTGGGATTTGTCTCTTTTCATTATGAATTATGTATGAGAGACAGAGCTTGCACTAATTTCTTGCTTTTAGCAACTGAGTTTATGCTTTGGAGGAGATTATAGGAGATCAAATTTAAATTAACAGAGCAAGAGACCAGATTCAAATTAATTTGTATTATAAATATTATTATTTCAATATGAATTTCATTTTTTTATGACAGAATTTTGTTAATTGGTTTATATTATGGCCTATTGTCATGTCTTATAAAATTAGCTATCTAATATGTTTGTCTCATAAATCTATTGTCAATGGTGTCTTTTTGCTTTGATGTGTTAAGATCATATTCCTAAGTAACTATTTACTCATAAATATGATATCTAATTCTGAGTTAATTTTCATTAACATTATGTGAATTAATTCCTAATGTTTTTGGTTTATTATTCATGGCTAATAGATATGTAAACAACATGTCTGGTAATCATAACATTAGTTAATTGCACTGCTTCATTAGTTGCATATTCATCTTAAGTCACACATGCTTAAAATCTCAATCATTTAATTACTTTTATCTCGGTTGGGTTAAATCTATATCTTCCTAATCGAGATAGGTTTGGGATTTCTTTCCTTTTGCTTTCATTATAGGATTAATTGGTATTTAGATTTAATTATGCATTCCTAGAAGTCATCTTATCAAAGAGGCAAACTTTAGTTGTGGCTTGGATGAGGCTTAGATCAGCTTAAGAATCACTTTCTTTCTTGATCAGCAATAAGATTCAATTTAATATCTCTTCTCTAGGTGAAATTCATACTTTAAGCCAATACATATAGAGATAAGTTAACTGGACCTAGTTTAACTAGTTGGAAACACCATCCCAAACAGAAAAGGAGTTCATTAAGTTCCTGACTAGGTGGTGTCACTTATAATGTTGAGGCAGACATTTCAAGACTACAACTTTTTTGCGCTAGAAGGAGGACCTGGCAACTTGTTTTCTTTTGGAGTTTTTATATTTTAATCACAATGGCTCCTCTCAAACTTCCAATTTGGAGTTGTGTCTCTGGATGTGCATCTTCCGATAATCCACTCAAAGGTAAAGTTTAACGGTAATAATAACGTTTTTGCATTTGATCATGCCTTGCAATTTATTCAAAAAAAATTAAATCATATTTTTCATGATATTGATGAAGGCATTTTGTGCAGGATTTTTACTGTTACATTATCAGGAAAAGCTAGAAACTGGTGTAAATCACTTCCAATTTTCTCTATTCATAGTTTGGATCAATTTATCACAATGTTCCTTTATCAATTTGGTGATTATAATTATGAATAGGTATGTGATGAATTTGAAGATTTATGAAGTTTTGAAAATGAATATTTCATAGATTTTACCATTAGATTTTGATTAAATTGTTTAAGATTCAAAATTGAAGGATAACCTTTAGAAATTGAATCGATGGATTGGTTTAAATATATTAGTTATCTTCCTTGCATTTCAATTTCATATGAAACAATTACAAGCTTTGATCAATATTCTTCAAATTTTATTAACATGATTGAGAATTCCAATATGGAGGTGCATATCAATCATGATGAAGTTGTCTTTACCATGTATGATCAATTCCTTCATTTCGAGAACACTTCCTATAGCATTAATGATGATCATGATGTACTCTCGTATATCAAAAAATCTCAATCACAAAGCTTGGAAAATTTTACTAGTAAAATGCAAGAAGATACCAACAATAATTTTGGAGAAACAACTACATTGAAATAAGAAAACCAACCTCAAATTAATTTAGAAAATCAGTTATTAAATCAACAAACTCAAGCAAAAATTGAAGTTTTCAATGTTATGCAACCTGCTACAAAAATTTATGAATTTGATCATGTTGATCAAATGTCAAATTCATGGTAGCCAAACAACAGTATTCAAGAAAGCATTAGTAGACAGATGATTGATCATGAATATGAGAAAATGCACAAGACTCTTTGAATAGAGATATTTTTAAATTCATTTCTTTAAAATAGCATTTCTCTCTTTATCCTGATATATATTTTTTTTATTGCGATTTATCTCTTCTTTGCATTAATATTGTTCCAAAAAATAGAGAAATTGATATAAATCAATTTCCAATTAGTTTTTATCAAGACAGAGAATCATTCATTGATCACTCTTCTAACATTGCTGAAAATGTTCTTATTATTTCTTCTTATTTTGATACGTCATTTTGGAATGAAGAGAATTTTAGATAATGTTATGAAGTCATTTACAATAATTACTCTGACATTGAGGATGTTAATTTATCTTCTTATACATTAAATCCTCATGTTCCAAATCAACTTATACTTGAAAATGAAGAGAAACTCAATACATAAAATGTTCCAATTAATTCTTATTTTCAAACAAATAATCATCTTCATGATTTCAACATTCAAGAAACCATCCCAATCTATGAATCTTATGATGATCAACCTCTTATTCCTATTCATAGTCATGATCTTCTCTCTAATTCACAAGTTGGTGTTGGCGATCATTCTAACTACATTATTCTGGCCAATTCTTGTGAGGAGGAAATTGCTTCAAGTCAATCTCAATTGTGTTGTAACAATAATTGTAATACTACTGTAAATTATGATCTGATGTCATTGTTTTTCCTTCACTTATTTTGTTTAATTTTAAGTCTATTTTTTGTTTTCATTTTTCAGTTTTTAGATATATTATGTTGGCATATTGAGCCATTTAATATTGAAAACTCAATTGATGCATTGCCTAAATGGGAAAATTAATTTTCAAATCATAATCATGAACATCAAGAGATATTACTCTTCTAATTTCAATTGATGTTCATCTCTTATCACTTGTTCCTTTCCTCTCTAAAGCAGTGCCAACAAGAGAGTGTATTTTCATAATATGACGAGCGGTCTAATTCAATTAATGATCTTTCGTTGAATCTATCAGACTTTCGTCCATATTTCATTGAAACATTTGAAATACATTTGGAAAGTACTCCTAAATTAAATATTGTTAATAATTTAGCATATGTACATAAGACTTACATTTTCATGCAAGCCATTGTATCTAAAAATGCATTTCCACAATCTGGCCCATTATCCCTTCTTTTGAACCTCTCCCAATCATTAATGGAAATCCATCGAGATTTCTATGATCCAATTTAAATTTAGTTGGAAAGGACATATCAAGATAAGGTGATTGTAAATAAGTTGTTTCTTGTAAATATATTAGCAATTAGCGTATGTACTAAATTCAAATTTATTTTTATTCATTTAACTATATTCTTGTTACTAATGTTTGACCTGTACATACATGCAGGAGTTAGAATGAGAGAATGGTTACATTAGAAGTATGACTATACCTAGTGATGTTTCTTTTAATTTAAGTTAGAATTAGGGATAGATTAATTTAGATTTAGATTCTTTTTATGTTTGTATTTATTTCATTATTGCATATTTTAAATAAGCATGTAATGAATCCGAGTTTTCTTGGCATCCACTTTCATTTTCTGTCAAAGTGGCATAGAAAATATCAGAGTTCTTATATAATCAGATCACACACACTTGTGAAGCACTTGATTGTCTTGTTTTTTGAAAAATTTCATCACATTGTTAAGAAAAAATGTTTTTTTAATAAAATTATATATGAAGAAATTCCAAGGAATTTCTATGGCTTGATTATTTTTTATTCACTAGTATTTATAAAGGCTCATTTTCACACTCTTGTCCTTCGATGTAAATTTTAATTCGATGCATTTTGAAAGTTCATTACTTAGAATTTTTGACTAAATAAATAGATGATGTTGAACATATGCGAATTTTGAGAAATGCATGGGAGAAATTGAAGATTCATGAGGTAAACTTAGAGTTAATATTCTTCCAGGTATGCATTAACAAGTTTATTTTAATCTACTATTAGTTTTTTCATAAGTTTACTTCTTATTTCTTCTTTGTTTCTTTTGTAGAGCTTCATTTGCTTGATTTTGAAGACTTGAGATAAATGAGCAACCAGCCCTTCCTAATCTACAACATGTCCAGGGAAGTATTTGTTGCTTCATCAGAATTTGTATATTCTTTAGTTTTTCTTCTATTCATATTTTCCTCCCTTCTCACATTTATCAATATGATTCAATAACCATATTTTTCATCTCATCGGTGCAGCAAAAATGAAATGCTTAGACTCTTTATTGCTACAAACAACAAAAAATTTACACAAAATTCTTGCAAAAAATAATATTATCCATTATTTTATCTATGCATGTTTTGAAACTCACATGTGTCGGTTGAGCTAAAAAAAAATTCCATTGCGCTCATACATTTTACATCCCCTTCAGACCCATTTCTTCTTCTGAATTGATTCAAGTTTTCTATCTGGTAATTATCAAAATCCTTATTTTCAATTGTTCACTTTTCGATATCAGATTCTTTGGTTTATTTTATATCGAAACCATTTCAAAACACTTTTTGAGGCATTTCTCTAAGATCTACGAGTCCTATTTTATTTTCTCTGCTAAAAATCCTTGATCTCAGAATCTCATAGAAGTCTTCATGAACTATTATCATATCCGAGTTCCAATTTTATACTTTTAGCCAATATTAATTATGATCTTCCTTTTATCGGAACTCTCATTTAAAAAGCTCTACAAGAAATATTTATTGATACTTCTGATATTAGAAGTGAAAATCAATTAAACTTCCACCGAAAACATTCAAATAATAAAAGGCCCATACGATATCAGAATGTATAAATATCATAAGTTTTATTTCATAAGCCCTCTAATATGTTTAGCCTCTCTAATGCCCGATACATTAACTCCACCGATCACATAATCTTATCGGGCCTCGGAGTTCTTTTCACCTCGGGATCCTTTGAAAATTTCATGATATCTTAATGTCTTAGATCTATGATGGCATGAAAGACCTCTCGTCAAGCATTGATGGTTTTCATTAATAACGTAAAGGAGATGTAATATGTAAACTTTGGTCTTGAATTTTGAGATTTTATGAGAATCATGGAGTGAATGGGAAATTTGAAATATTAAGAGGACAATCATCATTACAAAAGCACATCAACATTCTCATTCCTGATGAATTTTATTTATTTTAGATTCCTTGGACATGAAACATTGTTTTCTTTTAGTTGACTTCTTGCTTTAGTTTAAATTTAATAAATGATGATTTTGGGTCAAGAAGATTTCAAAAAATTCAACTTTTTCATGTTTTTAATTCTAATTAAAAAAAAGAGGTTATCTTTTGTTGGAGAAAATAATATCTCCCAGGGAAAATTAAATAAAATTCTCCAATGGTAAGTTTCATATGTCTACTTTCATTCATTTTCATTTCTTTACTTTTGGTTTCAGTTTTGTTTTTAGTTTTTTGTTAATATAAAACTTTGTTTTGCAGCTCTTCATAAAAAAATTCACACCTCTACTAGATCGTATTTTGAGCTCATTCTTCTTGTTTCTTTTGATTTTTGGAGCAACAATAATAATTCTTCATCTAATCGGCTAAATTGGGCAATCCTTGAACTTTATATTTATTTCATAAACATTACTTTTACTGGAAAATTGTCAAAATGATTTTATGTAGATTTTGCTTTGAAACAAGAAAATTTGTTACGGATAGAAACTTTTCATTTGGTTTGAATTTTACTTCATCACTTCTATTTTCCTTGTGGTTTGGAAGGTTAATCGCTTATAACTCCACAAGATAAAATTTACTAGATTCTCAACATAGCACGGACACACATATGATTTTCTTCTTTTACTCTTTTGTTGATACATTTTATAGTTAATCTTGTTGGAGTTGGTTCTCTAAATTTGGGATTTTTTTCTTTTAGCTTTCTTTTTTTTCATTTTCACATTTTTGGGTTTGCTGACTTATTTTTCATTTCAATTTGGAATTATTTTCCTTTTTCTTTCGTTTTTGGCTTGATTTTGATGACTCCGCCAAGACTTGTGTGGAAGACCTTTCCCCACTCAACAATGGTTGGAATATATGAGAAATATTTACTCTATCTATTTCAATAAATTTCATTTATCATTAAAAGTATATCTTTATGGAACCATAAATCTCTATTGCTTTAAGTGATATGGCTCACCTTTTCAAAGAAATAACTCACCTGAGTTTAAATCAATGAATGCTTCCCATCCCTCCACTTTATAAAAGCCTCTAATTGATAGTCGGAGGAAAAGAATTTGGAATCAACATTATGGAAGTATTATATCCATTAACATAAGTCTCTATTACCATCCCACTTCTTTCACTCAGGTACATCATAAACTAAAATATTGCAAATATTCTTATCAAAAGGGTGATTAAAAGAGGAAGCATGGGAAATACAAGTAAACTAGTCGAGGCTATGGATGCTCGTTGGCAGCAGGGCTAAACTTGTATGGCATAAAAGACAACTTCGTCAGAGTATTGTTCAGACTCGTTAGAAGCGAAGCGATGTCAGAGGCCATTCATAAAAATGGAGATATGATTTATCAAAAACTCCTATCTATACCTTATTTTATTTCTCATATGAGGTAATTTAAAATAATTTTTTCCCAAATTTTGAATTCATGATTTTTACTCAAGTCTGCTTTTGAGTACTTATATTTTCAAACTCATATTTCTTAGTCTATTTATGTGGAACCCATGGAAATGTTCTATTGTTTGATGATTCAATGGACTCCATTATTTTTAACCTTCGGGTAAATTAAAGTTCATTATCTTTAATCAGAGATAATTGGTTCTTCCCAATGTTTCGACAGTTTTGTAGTGAAAACTCAACACCCCTATTTTTGACTTATTTATTTCAAATAATAGGGACCCTTTCCGTAATTTTTTGGCTAAGTCAACTTTTTAATATTTTTTTTGGTTAAGTGTCCTACAATTTTGCCAATTTTTCATTTTGATCAGATTTCTATTTTCATTACTTCATTGAGTTTGGCTTTTCGCTAGCTTTCCATCGGTACTTGTTTCATCTCATTTAATTACACAGTTTGCAAATGGTGCTCATCCAAAGTTCAATAATTTTCACTGCCTGGGTAAAAAAATGTACAAAATGCTTATTATTTTATTTTTTGTAAATAAATTAGTAATTGATTGTAAATATTAATTCCTAGTTAGTGTTTACTAATTGTTTCATTTTTCACTAACGGCTCTACAAAATCACCCAGCCAAATTGTAGAACAATTAAAATTATGTGTTTGAGGATCTCGATAATTTATTCCAATTCCCTATTTTAAAAAGAAATTACGAAGTATGAAATATCACAATTACAAAGTGGTTGTAGTTCATTTAGTAGGATTTATAATTACCAAAGTGGTTGTAGTTTATAATGGATGAGTCACACTCCAAGTGGACCCCACTTCACCTCACCTCTTCCCTTACTCCTCTACAAAGTCCTAATAAAAAAATCTCGATAAAAGTCTTGATGAAAAATTCCGGTGAAAAGTCTCGATATAAAAAATTTCTAATATTGGAATATCAAACCTCGAAATTTTTTTGGTTAGTGTTAAAACGCTCATCTTAAAAGTCTCGATATCGGAGGTTGTCCAATACCCAATATCATACGATGACTATTTTATTTTAAACAAAGGTCCCCTTATACCTCCCACACATTACGGCTCCTCTCTTCCATATTAAAAGTATCCTCCTCCATTTAACTTTGACCCAATCATGGATCTAAAGCCACTTGTGATTTTAATATTCAATTCATTAATGAATCTAAAAGCCACTTATGAGATTTTTAATATCACTTTTTTTCTAGATATATTAGATTATATATTAATTATATTTTAATATATATTATAAATTTTATAATCTTAATATAAAATTATAATCTTAATTCATTTAAATTTTAATTAAATTTAATTTTAATGGTGTATAATTCAGTTTGCAATTAATTTTAATTATTTGTAAATTAATATTAATTTAAGTAACCGCTGCGGGTGATGCAATAAATGAGGGAGGTACAGAGGCGGGATTTCCCCACTGGGCAAGTGGCAGCCCAGCCTACGCCTCTGTACCGGCTCCAAATTAAAGGCCTGCCACCGCAAGCCAACCGCCCATTGCATTACTCCTCGCTCGCGCTCTGTTCGTTCGGCTTCCGGGATGCAATTGCGCTGTGTCGGTTCACACATGGCTTGGACAGTTGCCGCGTAGTATATCTACAACGAGCCGGGGATGGTAATTTATTTCCTTTATGATGTTTTGGCTAATGCTTGGCTCTGGGGTATTCTTGGTTGTGGTTTGCAGCAGGTTTGTGGACGCCGGAGAAGGCCTCAGAGGTTCAGACCTCGGCCCGCGATTCTAAAAGTCCTGGCCTCTACTGTTGAGTTTCCCGTTCATACTGTCTATCTTTTTTACGCTCCTGTGTTTTCCTATCGGGGATTTTGGGTGTTCTCGCTTGTGGCTCCCCTGGGTATCTCCGCTGTCGGGGATATCCCGCCCTCTGTGCCTCCGCACCACTCAGAGTTTCTAGGCCTAAATTCTTGGCTCCCTGGGCCTCTGGATTCAAGAAGCCACAGCTCTCTGTGCCGTTTCACTGTTCATTCCAGTTCAGAATGCCAAGAGAAAGGCTTCGCCTTAGCAGCCGCAGAGGCGGGTCTCGGGGAGGCGCCAGAGGCAGATCCAACCCGCAGCGCTCCTCTCTCTCCATGGAATCCTCTTCAGAAGGCTCTGATTCACGAAGCGCATGGCGAGGCTGAGGGAGAGGTAGAGGGCGGGCTCGTGCTTCTGTCTGCGAGCATAGCTTGCATCCCTCATCCCGGTTCAGCTTCCCATGCTTACTGGATAATGCAACATATTATATCTTTGTCCGAATTGAGAAATGTGATCATGCAGTCCCTCCACAAGTCGCTGAGGAGCAAAGGCCTCCTGCTCTAGTCCTGTGTCAACAAGCTCAGCCTCCTGCTCCAGTCCTGGGTCAACGAGCTCAGCCTGCGGAAACCTCGGGTGCGGTGGCGGGTCCAAGTGAGCCAGCCAAAGACGATGCACCTTACACGGATTCAAGCGAGTCGGATCAATATGGCTGCAGGGTTGTGGAAGAGCAGCCTTCCACCTCTGTGGATGCCTGAGCCTGTCTCCAGGGCGTTTTGGTGGTGGATTTGGCGCTTCAATATAGTTTGTCTGGTATCTCTTGTTCTCTACCTTCTCAGTGAGATTTTCTTTGTAAAGCTGAAGCTATGCTCATCTCTTTTCATGTTATACGCGGTTCTCAAGCGCGCCTCTGTTTGCGCCTATATTGTCATATGTAACAGTCTGGGGATATGGTTTTTTGGGTCTGTTACTGTAAGCAATGTCTGGGTCACTAGGATTATCTCTCAGCTGGTTAAGGTTTTTGGCAGTTTGCTAGTCTTCCAGTCTTGGTCGGTGACAAGTGTATGTCTGGATATCCCGGTTAGGTGTCTCACTGTGCTAAATCCATCTCCGAATGGTAAAATCTGAGGCCTACCTCGTTGTAATTTTTTGTAGCCTTTTTGTATAATAATAGAAGTAGCCTAATTTACAAAAAAAAAAAATATTAATTAAGTAATAATTGTTAATTTAATTTAGGATTGGATTTTTAATTAAAATTTCTTACTTTTGGCCCAGAAAGTAATTTTTTCAGAATTTTGGAAATTTTGACACTTCAATTTTGGAAGCTCATAAGTTGAGTTTTACTTGGTCAAATGAGGCCCAATACGACTCGTTGGATAGATAAAATCATGAAGAATATTTCTGAATTTGTTGCAAGGTCAGGTTCAGTCATTAAATGAGTCTAAATTTAGCATAAAGTCAAGCTTTGAATTTGTAAACAAAATTAATTTTTTGAGTTTTTTTTTTTTGCATTTTCAGTTTCTCATAGCCTCTGCTGGGTGAAGATCAATTAGACTGTGTTCTCTTTGACCAATAAGATCTTTACAAAGATCAATAAAAATCTCATAATTCCTTTTGATTTAGTTAGTTAATTAATTTTTTATTGGAAGATGTTTTATTTTCCAAATTTAGTATTTTTTATTTTAATATGCATTTTAATTTAATTTTCATTGGTTTTGGCAAGAGAACAGTTGAAGAGATGAGGAAGAGAAAATTTCAATAAATGGAATTGCTTCAGCAATAGAATAAAAGGAATTTTGACCGATGAAAATTGTTGGAGCTGATTTGTTCTTCCACAACTCTCCTATTTTGGAATTCATTTTTTTTAATTATAAATAGTAGTTGTAGAATGGATATGAGGCTTCTCTTTTTTGAAATTCTAAAATTCTTAAAGCACTATTGTAATAGGGTTTTCATTGCTATAGGTAGAGAGGATCAATCTCAGATCTAGAGACTATTGATATTTGTCTCTTTTCATTCTGAACTATTTATGAGAGGCAGAGCTTGCACTATTGCAGCTCTTTCTTTTAGCAGTGGAGTTTATGCTTTGGAGGAGATTGTAAGAGATCAAATTTAAATGAACAGAGCAAGAGAACAAATTCAAATTAATTTGTATTTATATATTATATTTTTAAATATAAATATTAAAATTATTTTTAAGTATAAATTTCATTTTTATGGCAGAATTATGTTAATTGGATTTATATTATGCCTTATTGTCGATATGAATTCATGTCTTGCAGAATTAGCTATCTAATATGTTTGTCTCCTAAATCTATTGTCAATAGTGTCTTTTTTCTCTGATGTATTAAGATCATATTCCTAAGTAACTATTTACTCATAAATATGATATCTAATTCTAATTTTATTTCCATTAGAATTATGTGAATTACTTCCTAACGTTTTTGGTTTATCATTCATGGTTAATAGATCTCTAAATGGCATGTATGGTAATCATAATATTAGTTAATTAAACTAATTCATTAGCTACATATTTATCTTAATTCAGACATGCTTAAAATCTAAATCATTTAATTAATTTTCTCTCATTTTGGTTAGATATACATATTCCTAATCGAGATATGCTTAGGATTTCTTTCCTTCTCCTTACATTATAGGATTAATTTGCATTTATATTTAATTCTACATTTCTAGAAGTTCTCTTATCAAAGAGAAAAAATTTAGTTGTGGCTTGATTGAGCTTTAGATTAGCTTAAGGATCACTTTCTTGCCTGATCAACAAAAAGAGTCGATCTGATGTCTCTTCTCTATTAGTAGGTTAAAGTCATACTTTAAGCCAATAGAGATAGAGAGAAGATAACTGGACCTAATTTAAACAGTTGGAACCACCATTCCAAATAGAAGAGGATTTGTTTTAAGTTACCGACCAGGTGGTCTCCCTTATAATGTTGAGGCAAACATTTCAATCCTACAACATTTTTTGCACTAGAAGGAGGACTTGATGACTTGTCGTCTTTTGGAGTTTTTATAATTTAAAGTTTTATTTTAATCAGAATGGCTCCTCTCAAACTTCCCATTTGGAGTTGTATCTTTGGATGTGCATCTGCCAATACTCCATCGGAAATAGTAAAACACTTGTCAAAGATAAATTTTAACAGTAAGAATAATGTTTTTGCATTTCATCATTCCTTGCAATTTATTAAAAAAAAAATCAAATTCTACATTTCATTATATTGATAAAGGCATTTTATGCAAGATTTTTACTCTTACATTCTCAAGAAAATCGAGAAACTGGTGTCAATCTCCTCTAGTTGCCTCTATTCATAGTTGGGATCAATTTATCACAATGTTCCTTTATCAAATCAACGGTTATAATTATGAATGGATATGTGATGAATTTGAAGATTTACGAAGGTTTGAAAATGAATCTTTCATGGACTTACCATTAGATTTCGACTAAATTGTTTAAAATTCAAAATTGAAGATAAACCTTCAGAAATTGAATTGATGGATTGGTTTGAATATATTAGTTATCTTCCTTGCATTCTCAATTCATATGAAACAATTACAAGCTTTGATCAATATTCTTCAAACTTTATTAACATGATTGAGAATTCCAATCATATCAATCATGATGAAGTTGCCCCTACCATGTATGATCAATTCCTTCATTTAGTGCACACTCCCTATAGCATCAATGATGATCTTGATGCACTCTCGTATATCAGAAAATTTCAATCACAAAACTTGGAAAATATTGCTAATAAAATGCAAGAAGATATGAGAAACAATCTTGGAGAAACAGTTGCCCTAAAATCAAAAAATCAGCCTGAAATTAATTCAAATAATCAGTTATTGAATCAACAAACTCAAGAAAAAAGTGAATTTTTCAATAATATGCAACCTACTGCAAAAATTTCTGAATTTGATCATGTTTATTAAATGCCAAATTCATGGCATCCAAACAATAGTCTTCAAGAAAGAATTAGTAGACAAATGATTGGTCATGAATCTAAAATTTATTATGAAGAAAATGCACAAGAGTCTGTGAATAGAGATATTTTTTAATTCAGTTCTTTAAACTCTTATTTCTCTCTTTATCCTAATATTTTTTGTTGATTGCAATTTATCTCCTCTTTATTTTAATATTATTCCAGAAAAAATAGAAGTTGATATAAATCAATTGCCAATTAGTTTTTATCAAGACGGAGAATCATTCATTGATCACTCTTCTGACATCATTGAAAATGTGCTTATTATTCCTTCTTGTTTTGACACATCATTTTGGAATGAAGAGAATTTTAGAGAATGTTATGAAGTCATTTACGATAATTACTTTGACATTGAGGATGTTTATTTATTTTCTTATACATTAAATCTTCATCTTCCAAATCAGGCTATACTTGGAAATGAAGAGAAGCCCAATACAAAAATTGTTCCAATTAATTCTCGTTTTCAAATAAATAATCATCTTCATGATTTTAACATTCAAGAAACCATCCCAATCTATTAATCTTATGATGATCAGCTCTCATTCCTATTCATAGTCATGATATTCTCTCTATTTCACAAGTTGGTGTTGGCAATCATTCTAACTGCATTATTCTGGCCAATTCTTTTGAAGAGGAAATTACTTCAAGT
>APFE030990713.1:0-10588 GCA_000404065.3 Pinus taeda
CTGGTGTAACTCTCGTTCAACCTTTATTTGATTTGGTTTACCATTGTATGGTAACCACATGTGCGACCAGTCGGTTGAAAAGTATCCACGGAGTTTTTCGGACCAAATCCCTGCTAAGAATTAAGCTGTAGAATTCAAGGATATTAGCTACTAGAATGTCGATAACCTGACATACCTTGGGGTTAGACGACAATCTTATAGTGACTTGATTAAGTTCACCAATCACTTCGACCTGAGACCGATCAAGATGAACTATGCGCACTGCGGATTTTTGTGGTTGAACATTTAACTTGGTACATATTGATCTGGGTAAAATATTTGTTGAAGCTCCAAAATCTACCAAACAATTGTGCATGTTTTTATTGAAGATTTCATAAGTGAGCAAAAAGGGGGGAGTGTGAGATCTTGATCTTCCTCCAATCAAGGCGATGTCATTTGGATCGATATTATTGGCCGTGTTGATTGGGGGTCTTCCCATGTTGTGTGTAGCTACAGTTGTAGGCAAAGATGTAGTAGGTACGACGCGTAATTCTTTCAACATTATTTTCTGTTGATGTTTCAATTTGCTCAATTCATAAAGAGTGATATTAGCCCTAGTATTTTTCATTTCATCGATAATATTGTAGTCCATTTCATCCGACACTATTAGTGCTCTTGATGGAGGTGTTTGATCTGGTTGGACTGGGCTAGATTGAGTCGCCTTAGCGGTTGTTTTCTTTGTTGCAACTTTTTCTTTTACTGTAGGGCTCGCGCCCTTCTGCTTAGGTGTAGTTTGGGGAGGATCAAGTTGGTTTTTGCTTCGTGTGCTAACCGGAAATGCTTCTTGATCTTCTTCTTGTGGGAGGATGAAATCCCACATTCCTTCTAGTTCCACAACTTCTTCATCATCGGTCTGTCCTTCAATGGTTCTCTCTTCCTCTTCTTCTTCTTCGGATTCGACATTTGAGATAGCATTGGGTGGTTTTGCATCCATTGAAGGGCCTCTTTTAAAAGCTCTGTAGGGTTTTTTCGAAGAAGTTTCTGCCACTTGTTTTTTTATGTCAATCATCTCATTGGACATGGTTTTTAATACCTTCTGAAACCCTTCTAAATCGAAAGGATCTTTCGTTTGTTTCTTCTTGGGGTCTTCCTTGAAGGTGATCTTTTTAGATTTGCATTCTTCGATCGCAGATCTTTTCTCCAAGGCTATAACGTGTTTCTCTAATGCTATTGCCTCTGTTAGGTTTTCAACTAAAGTTTTTTTATTCGCCCTATCTACGAAGACTGCTAAGTTTGATGGTAAGGTTGTGATATACCATTCACATCGCACTTCTTCGCTAGGTTGGGAAGCAGCAGGGATTTTGTTGAGGATCTTATTGAATCGTAACTTGAAATCTTTGATGGGTTCTCTAGTTTCGGCTTTAAGATTGGATAAGTCACTGATTAATGTTGTCGTTGATCTGTCATCACCAAATTTGGTGAGGAATTGATTTTGAAAGATGTCCCAACTCGTTATAGACCCGGAAGGTAATGAGAAGTACCATGACCCAGCTGTTCCCTGCATTGTATAGGCAAAAAGCCGGACAACTGCATCTTCGTTGGTAACTCCGTTAAGTTGACCGAGAGCATGAAATTGTTAATGTGCTCTTCAGATAGCATGCCTACTTCTGGGTTGAACTTCGGTAGCCATTTCTCAGGATGGGCTGGTATTTGGCTTAGGGGTGGAGGCATTAAAACCACTCCAGGGTTGTTCCATGGAGATTGGGCCATTTTTGAGCTGCTGGTAATTTCAAGTGTAGGGGATGATCCCTGAGGATGGGAAGATGAAGATATTATGATCTTGGATGATTTTGGAAGAGGGGTTGTGGAAGGTGGATGAGTGGTTTGGAATGAAGATGTGGGTAGTTGACTTCACGGTGAGGGGGTTGAGATGGATGATGTAGATGAAAGAGTTTCACTGTCAGAGTGCAGTGATGTTTTCCTTGCTCTTTTCCTGGTGGGAAGCAGGAGTTCAGTTGGCTGGATGTAAAATTTTCCGCTCTTTAACCTGGTCAGGGGATGATCAGGATTGTACTACGAAGTCACGCTGCTTTGAGATTTATCAGACCCCAGTGTAAAAATAGGAAATCCCTGGAGTTTGTGAATAAGAGTTTGAACTTCAAGGGGTTATATGGCGGATTGGTCTGAAATATTAGGGTATGTAGCAGCGGTTAATATTCGACCAACTTCTGACTCTGAATTTAAATGTACTGAGGAAGTCGGGGGAGTTGATGAGGGTGATTTACTCTCAGAATGGTATTTAGATTTTGATTTAGGTGCCATTCATAGTTCAGGCCCTCCTTCTAGCACCAAATATGTTGAAGCCCCGAAAATAGGGTCGACAACAAGGGGGATACCCACCAGGTCCGGACCTTGGTTGGCAGCTCCTTATCCGTTTGTTATAGCGGGTCTGACTGGGGATAACAGGACTAGTTTCCCAACCTTGGGTGTGTGTGTGTGTGTAAATTTTGAACTATGCTGATATAAGAGAAATTTAAAGCTAATGTAATTCAGACTCTTTAAAATAACTCTATATTATTGTAATCTAATAAGAAACAACACATCTAATCTACACTAAGTCGGGGTGTATATCTTCTATTATGCGATCTAAAAAGATTTCAAACAATAACTGGTAATAAAGATCATTCAGCTATCATAAGAATAGAAATCATTAAAGATAAACCACTTTGCATAAGAAGTTAGGCAAAACAGTTGTGAACAGCATATCGCATAATAAGTTATTCATATGTCAGACACAAACAATATGACTCCACCGTACAAAAGTGCCAAATGATAACCCATACATTCATACAATGACATATAAACAATTGAAACTATAAATCACTTAAAGAACATAAGCATGAATAGTCAAGAGATAAAAGTACCATTTATGACTGGTTCCACTCATAAGCTCCAAGCAACAATGATTTATCTCTCCTTGCTCTAACATCTACTAAGAGTACAGAAGTGCAACATCAGTAGCAGATATCAAATGCAAACATTAATAAACCTTGATCCATCCATTCATCAAAACCACCTCCGAGGGCGCAAAAGTGCATGTTCTGAGGACCTGTTTTTGACAAATCTCCGGACCCTTCTCTAAATGCCTGAGAAGGGTTTAAATACTGCTAGCTAACTAACTTGATTACATAAATTTATGATACGGTTTTCAAATGACCGTCCTTCTGATAAAGTAAACTGTTTCTAAAAATTAAATCTGACTCTCAACTATTTCTGTATTTGCTTCTTAGTGTTGTAAGCACGCAACATTCGGCTGGGAAGAGTCGGCTGGTTGCTTTCCTCTTTCGTGTGTGCTAGAAAAATAGAAGTAACAAGAGCTGGCACCACTTTCTGGTAAATTATAAGATATTTTAGAGAATCTCCCGCTGACTGGGTGTATACTTGGTAATAACTCAAATTTCCCTCAGACTGTTTCTGCTTTTGCTATTTCAGTTTCTGTCTTTGCGAATGACTTGATGAATAAGAAGTCTTTACTTTCTGAGCAATTTTCTGGATTGAAAACTGCCTCCGTTCTTCATTCCGGGCTTTTTGGCGTGTAAGTTTCAGGTCTTATTGTAATCATGCTGCTTTAGTGCGCCTTTGATTCTGAGCTTCAGATGACCTATCGGTCATTAGCATATGTTGAGTGATACTCTGGAATCTGTAGTCCTATCATATGTGGCACCCGTTTCTGAAGAGATCTCTTCTGTGTTCTCCGAGCATTGGCGCTTTCCCCTTTTCCTTAGATGTTTCCTGCAAAATTGCTCCATGTTATTTCCTGTTTTATAGTTTGCGTAAAGGAAAAGCGTAATGGAAATAAAGATTGACATGAAAGCTTCAGATCTTATGTGTGCATAATTATGACATTCAAAGTGAACTGACTCTTCGAAAAACGAAAATCCGTCATTCGTACAATCATTAATTTCCTTTTTTTTTTAAGGCGCGCGCTTAATTTTGATTAATGGGCAGCTTTCCTTGAATATTGTGCCAAGAAAAATTCGCGCTCATCGCAGATCGCAGATCGCAGATTCGTGTTATATTATTGTGGCATCGCAATATCGGATCATCGCAGATCGCAGATCGCAGATATTAGTCATTGTGTGCTACTTTACGCGATGTTGCGATATGCGATGTCGCACATCGGTCGTCGGAGATTTCTTAAGTTTCTTATTTAAGGGCGCTTATGGTGAATGCGATGCGATGAATTTCGCATCGTTCCTTCGTAGTTTGTTATGCCCATAAAAGAAATGTTTCCTTTCTTTGTTGCGATAAAATTCTAAGAAAAAAAACAAAAATGTTCCTAGAGATGTTTGTTTGAATTTTTACTAAGGGTCCCCTATTTAATTGGTGTTATTGCTAATATCAAACAAAGAGGGGGGTTGTTGGTGGCCACAACACTATTGTAGCTAAAAATGAATGGAAAATTCATCATATGGATGTCACAACTGCTTTTTTAAATGGAGATTTGAAAGAAAATGTTTACATGTTTAACCAAGAAGGTGTTTTTGTTAAAGGGAAAGAACAAAATGTTTGAAAACTAATGAAGTCTTTGTATGGCTTGAAACAAACGCCACGAGCATGGTATGAGAAACTAACTAAACATCTTCTAAAGTTAAATTATAAACATTTTGACCTAGATGATGTAACTCTTTTCGTTAAGAAAGTTGGAAGATCAGTTGTGTATCTAGTTGTATATGTTGATGATTTCATGGAAGAAGGAATTGAAAAGGGTTTTTGATATGATAGATTTAGGTTTACTTCATTATTATCTTGGAATTGAAGTTGATCCAAAACCACAACATATTTTCATCTCTCAGAAGAAGTATGTTGGCAAGTTATTGAACAGATATAGTATGATTGATTGTAATCTCGTTGCTACACCAATGGAGAAGAATTTGAAACTTACTTCAGAAGAAGGAAAATCATTTGAAGATCCAGCAAAGTATAGGAAACTTGTTGGAAGTTTGATTTATTTATCTATTACTCGTCCTGTTATAACATTTGTTGTAGGAAAACTTTCCAGATTTATGCATCATCCCTATATGGGGCATTGGGTAGCAACAAAAAGAGTAATAAAATATTTAAAAGGAACCCAAACTTACGACATCAAATATACCAAACTCTTAGACTTCCATCTTGCCAGTTATTCATATTTAGCTTTTGATGGAGATAAAGAGAATGGAGTCTCTACTTCTGGCTATTTGATGAATCTTGGATCAGCAGCCATCAGTTGGAGATCACACAAGCAATCTGTTCCTGCTTATTTTACCACTGAAGCTGAATATGTTGCAATAGCTCAAGCCACTAAGGAAATCATTTGGCTTCGGAAAATACTTGAAGATTTGCAGGAGAAACAAAAAGCTTCAACCCCTTTATTTGTTGACAACTCTTCAACAATTCAATTGGCTAAGAATCCAAATTTTCATGATCAAACCAAACATATCAACACCAAGTATCATTTGATTTGACATCATGTAAAGGCCAAAACAATTCATCTCACACATTTCCAACATTAGAACAAATTGCAGATATCTTTACTAAAGCATTGGGGCATGAAAAGTTTGATAAATTTAGATCTTTACTTGGTATGTCAGATGTCCCTTCAGATTAAGGGGGGAAATGTGGTAATCCTTTGGGATTTCTGTATAGTTAAGGATTTAGTTATAAATTAGGTATTTCTAGTTATAACTGTTTCAGTTATATTTTTCAAGTATAAATGATCAGGGGCTCATGTCCCAAGTGTCATAAAATGCTCAAAAATGAAAGTGATCAGAACTGACTCAAACCTAAATGAACGGATATATCTCTTCCTCCTGATTCCAGCACCGCAAACGGTTCAAAAAACGGTCACCGTATGAGAAAGTTATGCCAAAAACAAAATCGCCTAATAACCCTTAATTTTTGAATTAAAAAAAAATTAAAATAGAATATTCCACAGAATATTCCTTGGAATATTCCAAAGAATATTCCAGAGAATATTCCTTTTGGGCAGCGAATGGCAGAATGCCACTTGGTACGCCCGGAGGCTGCCACGTGGCCCAGGGTGACATCAGTTATGGATGCGTATGTTAAAATTTTTTTGGCAGCAAACGGGTTTGAACACGTGACCTCATATGTAACAGCCAAACAACGTACCAATACGCCACACAGTTCAGTCATGTTATGAAGCTGGTAGCATTTATTTAAAAATTTTGTATTAGGTTTGGGCGGGGCCCGAAGGGGGCCAGCCCCCATACACGTGACCACAGTGCCAGAACCGGGAGCATAATTCCTAACCGCCAGCATAACATAACGGTCACCATGTAATGTGGAGACGTGGTCACATGGCCATTAAACGCGGGGGCACGCAATCCCATGCAAACTACCGACCGTTCACATGTCATTCATTTTAACTGCAGTTCAACCAGACCATGACACTTAGTCTGGCGGAAATTTGGGCGGACTGCCAAATTTGGGCGGACCCGCCATAATTGGCGGAGTTCACTGGACTCCAACTAAAGTTAGCTGGAGTGTTTCTAGGCATAACTAGAGGAAAACTTTAATGGGCCATAACTTTGGCTAGGAAAGGCAGTTTTGGACGAATGTTTTTTTGATTTTCGGTATTTTCGACCTTCGGAAGCCATTGGCATAGGTTTTACAGCCATATGAGGTCATTTGTAGAGGTTTTGGAGCCGTGGAAGTTCTAGGAGCCATCAAGGCCCAGTGTTGTGAGAACTGTATAGGGTTGCAGGTATCCATTGGAGGTGAACGAATAGTCATCCTAAAGGATTCAAGTGTTATGAATCCGGTTTTACAGTCTATTCCACCTGTAGGGACTTCTATTTAGCTGTATATTCATTTTGAGCATTTAATTAAAACGAGGACAGACCCATTTGGGAGCCTTGGACCCAGCAGACATAGCCCAGGAGGGGTGAACTACTTTATCAACTTCTTTTGCATCTGTGGTTGATTTATTTTGCAGAACAAATTCATTTTAGTGTGTTGAACAGTAAAAGGAAATAATTCTGCTATGCTTAAATGGGTCATGAACAGCTGAAAATTTCATTTGTTTTTTTACTGCAAGACATGGGCATCTTTTAAACATGTTTACTACTGAATTGAATACCTTGCCGACCATTTACAGGTAGTTTCAAATTCAGATCAAGTGGGTATCGGAGCTATGTTGTTGTTTCTTTGTATCAAAAGCAGTCAAATAAGCTATAGACAGAGCCTGAAACGAGCCAAGAAGCCTTCAAAATGTTCTTGTTATACAATTGCAAAGTAGATAAACGCTCTTTCAGTCAATCTCTGGTGTAGTTGTCTTTTGATTGTTTTTGTGCAAAGATCTTCTAACTATCTTGCAAGTATTGATGCTTACCAGGTTGAAACTTAAAAGAGGGGAAGGACAGTTGACTAGAGAACGAGAGAATCCTTAGTCAAGGAAGGTCAGAGAGCCATCACCTCCACCTTCAATTTCACCCTCAAGAGTCTCAGCAGAAGCTTCTAGAATGTCTGAACAGGAAGGAGAAATTCCTGCAGACATGGATCCAAAAGAAGAAGAAAGAGTCTTCAGAAAGGCTTTCTTGGACCTCACTGAAATGGTGAGGATATTGTACCAAGAAAGAAATGAGAAATTGGATGGAGAAGGGTCCAAACATCCACATGAAGGAGAGGGCTCTTCAGGAGGTAAGAAGGATGATGATCATTCCAAGAAAGGACATGGAGGTAATGGTGATCCACCACCCCCATCGTCACCTCCTTCATCTTCATCTTCGTCTTCTTCTTCTGTGCATAAGCATAGAACCTCTGGAAAAAGTCCTTTTTTGAAGCTTGATGTAAAATTTGAATTACCTATGTTTAATGGTGAAGTGAATGCAGAAAAGATTGACAACTGGATTAGGCAGTTGGAAGTTTACTTGAGGATCTAGAATATGCATGATGATGCCACAAAGATTTAGTTGGCTTCTTTGAGAATGGATGGAGCAGCATTGGTCTGGTGGGAGGCCAAGACCAAAGAGGAGATCAAGAAATTTGGTAAGGTTACCTTACCATGGACTGACTTTCTGTTAGCCATTAAAAAACAATTTTATCCTCTTTCTCACATGCAGAAAGCCATTATGAACTGGCAAAATTTCAAACAACTTAAGGGTCAGAGTGTCCAAGACTACACCCAAGAATTAAGGAGAAGATCTCTTTTGTTAGGGGTAGATTTACAGACCCAGGAAACCTTGCTGAAATATATTGGTGGCTTGCATAGCTACCTTAGACACACCATCTTGATGTTTAACCCTACTAGCCTGGATGAGGTTTGTGTCCAAGCTACCCATTTAGAGGCCAGGGGAAAAAACACATTTGAAGAGGGTAGAAACAAGCCCGCCAAGGGGAAAAACAAAGAGAAAACCTCCAAGGGAAAGGGAAAAAAGAATGCATCTGTCAAACAGGAGTGAGAAAGTGATCTGTAAACACTGTTCTAAACCAGGCCATGAGGAGAAAAATTGTTGGAAATTACATCCTGAAAAAAAGACCTCAATTTAACAAATCCAAAGGGAAATAGAAAATTGTTGCTACTACATCTACACCACAAGATTTAGGGGATGATTCAGGTGATGAAACCAAACTTACAACCATGGGTTTGAAAAATTTGAAGCAAAAAGAAATGGAAATTCAAGCCAACACTAGTACCTCAAACTGTCATGTACAAGCTCCTAATGAGGAAGAAAGAATTGAATTGTTTCATGTGAGGGTGATTTCAAAACATAATAAGATTGACACACTTTTTGATAGTGGGTCACAAGCAAACCTTATATCAGAAGACTTGGTCAAGCAGCTTAAACTTGAGACCATTCCACATCCGAAGCCATATCCACTTGGATGGATTTGCAAGGATGCAAATTTACAAGTTTCAAGAAAGTGCACATTGCACTTTGCAATTACTGCACATTTTATTGATACAGTTGAACTTGATGTGGTACCTTTTGATATAGCAGGAATTGTTTTGGGAAGTCCTTACTTGTTTGACAGGAAAGCTATCTTCCATCGCCATGAAAACAAATATCATCCTTTCAAAGATGGCAAGGAGTTCATTGTTAGAGCTCATCGCAAGAAGACAAATATAGCGATGGTGAATGCAGGACAGGTAAAAATGCTGGTCAATTCAAGTAAGAATTTTGTTCTTCTTATGATTAAGCCCAAGGTTGATGTGAATCATGAGTCATTTGACAATTGTGATCCAAAACTTAAATCAGATCTGTATGATGTTGATGTATATCATGAGATATTTCAAGAGCCAACAGGTTTTCCTCCTGAGAGGGAGATTCAGCATGAAATCCATTTGCATCCAGATTTTCCTCTTCCAAACATAGGCATGTACCGCATGTCTATTATGGAGAATGCTAAAATAAAGAAGCAAATCAAGGACTTGTTGGACAAGGGTTTCATAAGGCCAAGTACTTTCCCATGTGGGTCACCGATTGTACTAATTCCAAAGAAAGATGGCACTTGGCGTATGTGTGTTGATTTCAGGGCCTTGAACAAGATAACGGTAAAGAATCGTTACCCACTCCCAAGGATAGATGATTTGTTAGACCAGATGAAAGATGCTCGATATTTCACTAAGTTAGACTTGCGCAGTGGATATCATCAAGTAAGAATTGAAGAAAGTGACATTTGGAAGACATCGTTTAAAACCAAACAAGGACTCTTTAAATGGCTTGTGATGCCGTTTGGTTTGTGCAATGCACCTGCAACTTTCATGCGGGTAATGGATGATGTCTTGCATCCTTTTCTTGATGATTTCGTTATTGTCTACTTAGATGACATCTTAGTTTTCAGCAAGTATAGAGAAGATCATGTCATGCATGTTAGGAAAGTACTTGATGTTTTGAAGAAGAATCAATTATTTCTTAAAATGTCAAAGTGTGAATTTGGAAAGAATTCTTTGGTTTATTTGGGACACATAGTAGAAGGAGGTGCTTTGAGAATTGATCCTTCTAAGATTGAGGCTATTGTGAAGTGGTCTACTCCCAAATCCATTACAGAGGTAAGAAGTTTTTTGGGTGCAGCTCAATATTGGAGGAAGTTCATCTCTAACTTCTCTTCTATAGCAGCTCCTATGCATGTAGTGACAAGTGTGAAGCATGCTTTCCAATGGGGAGGAAAGCAGCAAAAAGCTTTCGAATCTTTGAAAGAGAATATTAGTTCAGCTCTGGTCCTTGCATTACCGGATTTGAGACAGCCATTTGAGATACAAACCGATACTAGTGATTATGCCATGGGTGCAGTTCTTCTACAACATGGTAAGCCTATTGCTTTTCATTCTGAAACTTTTAATGGTGTTGTTGTAAATTATCCTACCTATGATAAGGAGTTGTATGCATTGGTACAAAGCATCAAAAAGTGGAAACACTATTTGATGGGCAAAGAAATTATTATACAAACCGACCATTAGCCCTTACAGTACTTGCAATCACAAAGAAAGTTGCAACAATCATGACACTTCAGATGGATGGGCTTCTTGCAATAGTTCCATTTGGTAATAAGGTACAAGAAAGGTACTCTGAATAAAGTTGCTAATATGCTTTCAAGGCCTATT
>APFE030990713.1:10880-24117 GCA_000404065.3 Pinus taeda
TTTGGTAATAAGGTACAAGAAAGGTACTCTAAATAAAGTTGCTGATATGCTTTCAAGGCCTATTATTGGTGCTGTTACTTTACTTAAGAATGATTCCATTGTACATGATAGTTACATAGAACAGTATGCATCTGATGATGAATTTAAAGATGTGTATGCTAGCTTGAGTAAAGGGAATCATGTAGAGGAAAATGACTATCACATGCATAACAATTTGTTGTTTCATTTGGGAAAGTTGTGTATACCACAGGGGAGAGAATAAATGTCATAAGAGAAGCTCATTCTTCTCTTATTGCTGGCCATTTTGGTGTAAGCAAAACAGTTGCACATCTATAGAGGTATTGCTATTGGCCTCGCATGGTTTAGATTTCTGTTTCAAGGTCATTAATAGGTTTTGTTCATTATGTGCTACAAGCAAAGCCCTAGGCTAATAGGAAGCCTTGGCTTGTATTACTCCTTTTCCGGGTACCTTCTAGACCATGGGAAGAGCATCTCTATGGATTTTGTAGGAGGTTTGCGAAAATCTAGAAAGCAGCATGATTATTTATATGTAGTAGTTGATCGTTTCAGCAAAATGTGTATACTTATGCCTTGTAAGAAAACTATAACTACTGAACAAACTGCTGAATTATTTTTCATCATGTATGGATTCACTTTGGTTTGCCTACTTCCATTATTAGTGACAGGGATTCCAGATTTGTGGGGAATTTTTGGTCCAACCTATGGGAGATGATGGACACAAAGTTGAAGAAAAGTACTACTTTCCATCCGCAAACAGATGGACAAACCGAACTTGTGAACAGAACCATTGTGCACCTCTTGAGAGGATATTGCAAAAAGCATCCCAAGCTTTGGGATGAACATTTGCACTACATACAACATGCTTACAACCGTGCCAAGCACTCTTCCACAAACACCTCACCTTTTGAAGCTTGTTTTGGTTACTTGCCAAAATCACCTCTTGATTTCATTTTTGAGAAAGATGTTGCCATTGAGGGACATAGTGATATTGACAAAGCTCATTCATTCATTGAAAGAATTCAGTAAATACATCAGCAAATTCAAGAACAGCTTGAGAAGAGTCAAGGCAAGTACAAGGAAAGACACGACAAGCATAGAGCCGATCACAAGTTTCAAGAAGGGGATGAGGTATGGTTGTACATTAGTAAGGAAAGGATGCAAGGAGAAGGTAAAAATTTGAAGCCTATTCGTTATGGTCCATTCAAAATCCTCAAGAAGGTTGGAAATAATGCTTTTCAATTAGATTTTCCTTCCTACATGCAAATGTATTCTATTGTTAATGTGGAGAACTTACGTTTGTATGAACCTCCTTTGATCGCTGATCATGAAAGTGCTATTCAGCTGCCATCTATAGAAAATTTCTCGCCAGAATTCTTAGATGAGCTGAAAGAAGATATAATCCTTGACAGAAGGACACGCACTTCAAGGAGGGGCAATGTAGTTTATGTTCGGGTTGGTTTCAAAGGCAGCAAACCAAACAAGGAAAAGTGGATGGAGGTGGACAGAGTGAGGGTGCTATACCCTCACCTCTTTAACAAGTAGTTGAAGGCTTTTGGGGTCCAAAAGCTTCCCAATGGCGAGGCATGATCAGGGGCTCATGTCCCAAGTGTCATAAAATGCTCAAAAATGAAAGTGCTCAAAACTGGCTCGAACCTGAACTACTGGATAGAGCTCATTCTCCTGATTCTGGTGCTACAAACGGTTCGAAAAATGGTCGTTGTATGAGAAAGTTATGCCAAAAACAAAATCGCCCAATAACCCTTAATTTTTGAATTTAAAAAAAAAATTAAAACAGAATATTCCTTGGAATATTCCAAAGAATATTTCTTTTGGGCAGCGAATGGCAGAATGCCACGTGGCAAGCCCGGAGGCCACCACGTGGCCCAGGGTGACATCAGCTATGGATGCATATGTTAAAATATTTTTGGTAGCAAACGGGTTTGAACACGCGACCTCATATGTAACAGCCAAACAGCGTACCAATACGCCACACAGTTGAGTCATGTTATGAAGCTGGCGGCATTTATTTAAAAATTTTGTATTAAGTTTGGGCGGGACCTGAAGGGGGCCAGCCCCCATACACGTGACCAAAGTGCCAGAACGAGGAGCATAATTCCTAACCGCCAGCATAACATGACGGTTACCATGTAATGTGGAGACGTGGTCACATGGGCATTAAATGCGAAGGAAAACAACAGTTCACCCGGAGTTTGGGGCATGAAATCCCATGCAAACCGCCGACCGTTCACATGTCATTCATTTTGACTGCAGTTCAACCAGACCATGACGGTTAGTCTGGCGGAAATTTTGGCAGACCGCCAAATTTGGGTGGACCCGCCATAATTGGCGAAGTTAACTGGACTCCAACTAAAGTTAGCTGGAGTGCTTCTAGGCATAACTAGAGGAAAACTTTAATGGGCCATAACTTTGGCTAGGAAAGGTCGTTTTGGACGAATGTTTTTTTTTTATTTTGGGTATTTTCGACCTTCTGAAGCCATTGTCACAGGTTTTATAGCCATCGGAGGTCATTTGCAGAGGTTTTGGAGCCGTGGAAGTTCTAGGAGCCACTAGGGCCCAGTATTGTGAGAACTGTATAGGGTTGCAGGTATCCATTGGAGGTGAACCAGTAGTCAATCCTGAAGGATTCAAGTGTTCTAAATCTATTTTTACAGTATATTCCACCTGTAGAGACTTCTATTCAGCTGTATATTCATTTTGAGCATTTAATTAAAACGAGGACAGGCCCATTTGGGAGCCTTGGACCCAGCAAACGTAGCCCAGGAGGGGTGAACTGCTTTATCAACTTCTTTTGTATCTGTGGTTGATTTATTTTGCAGAAGAAATTTGTTTTAGTGTGTTAAACAGTAAAAGGAAATAATTCTGCTATGCTTAAATGGGTCATGAACAGCTGAAAATTTCATTTGTTTTTTACTGCAAGACATGGGCATCTTTTAAACATGTTTATTACTGAATTGAATACCTTGCCAACCATTTACAAGTATTTTCAAATTCAGATCAATAAATGTAACCTTCATTGAATGAATTAATGCATAGATTCTAACATTTGAATCAATGGAATTCTCCAAATTTCTTATCACTCGCCTAAGAGCAATAGTTTTGGGGAACCATAGAAATCATATTTGTATTCCACAAAATTGGCATTAGACTATGTTTGGGACTGATGAATACTTTTGCAATATTGGACAATGACTGAATCATATATCAACTTCCATGAAACTAATAGACTAAACCCATTGTAAAGAAAATTTTCAGAGTAATAGAGCTATCTCTCTCTCCCATTCATTCCGAGAAAGTACAACATAGACAATTTTCGTTCGGAACCTTGGAATACTCAACATTGATTTGAAACAAACAATTTCA
Source organism: Pinus taeda (assembly GCA_000404065.3). Lineage (NCBI taxonomy): Eukaryota > Viridiplantae > Streptophyta > Pinopsida > Pinales > Pinaceae > Pinus > Pinus taeda. Next base: position 14,283 of record APFE030990713.1, read on the forward strand.
TAAATATGAAAGGAAGGGTTAGGGAACAGAGCTTAAGTTTCCCTATCAATCTAACAATCATGGAACACGACAAACACCTCCCACCCCATCATCCATCCTTATTTCCCAACATTAAATTCGGTCATACAAGTGGTGTGAGGCGGCTCAGTCAATCGAAAGAAGGGAAGCAATGAAATTATTAATTAGCCGAAGTAATAAAATAAGCAAGGGGATTGAATTTAGGCCATTAAAAAGTTTCTATAGTGGAAATTTATAAGACACAGAAAGATAAAGATATATATTGTTACAGTAGATCAGAGAAAGGAACACTTACTATTGTTAAATGAGTCTACAGGGATGCTTGCTTCCTCTGCCTCTATGTTTTCTTGCTTCCTTGCCTCTATTACTTGGTTGATTTCCTTACAATACCTTTGGCAAAGCTACTAAAGGGGGGCGTTTTAGGCCCAATAAAGCAGGTAAACAACAAGAAATAGAAGTCCTATGGTTTGGAGAGGACCAATTGAAATAAACATGCATATATATATATATATAATATATATATATATATATACACACTCCCAAAATTTTAGTGGGTTCTTGTGTCCTATGCTCCATACAAAACATTTCAGTTGGGGAGCAATGCCATTAATACACAACTGGTTGAGTTAGCTGGAAAACTAGATGATAGATGTTTGCAATGTACCTTTTGTGGTTGGGAGAGCTGAAGGAATGGTTGATAGTTGCCCACAAATCCTTTTCTTGGCCAATAATTGTCCTTGCGGAGAAACATTTGGCCCTAAAGCACTGTCGAGAGTCAATTTTTTGTAGGGGGAAGTAGTTAGTTTTGTCTTAAATTTCCTTTGTTGGTAGGTATTGTCTTAAATATTATTGTCTGAGCTCATGTATTGTCTTAATTTTCTTTTGTGATTTTGCAGGTGGCATGCAGGTGGCTGGTTGTTGTTTCATTATTGTCTTAACATATAATTGTCTTAAATAGTTTTGTCTTGTGAATGATTTGGCTTAAATAATATTTTATTTTAAATGTCTTAAAATGTTTTTCCTTAAATTAATTTTGTGTTAAAATTTATATTCAGGAAAGAAAAGTAGTTTTTTAAAACAAAAGATTTATTTTGTGTTAAAATAATTTCTTAAAAGTGCCCTTCGTTTACTCCTAACAAATAGGGAGTAGGGGAATAGAGAGGTACAACGAGAAGTAAGGATAAGGATGACGAGGTGTACGCAAAAGGAGAGAAGCCGAGAAACATGTAATTCCATGCAGAGAAAATGAGACGAAGGGCTTCGAACTTGGAAACAAATGACCTCGAGTACCAGATTTGGGCAATAATGAAGCTAGGGTTGTGTTCTATGATAAGGTGGCATTGATTTTCATGTCAACAAAGAAAGTTCTTTTTGAAGTCAACAAGCTCCTTTGTGTTGGAGGTGCTACACACCTATGACCTTCATTACTGGCACATGCAGACACTTAGTTAGAGCATTCACTGACATGCAAGGCTTCAACATTGGAATCTTCACCAGATTGGCGCCTTTGACTATCCATGCATGCATGGGACTACATGCGAGATCATTTCTGCATGATTTACTCCCTGATTTGCTCCTCCTTTCACTCCACAACTGGCTAGTTCTCTCCAGAACTTGTTGTAGGTGTCGAGTCCTCTCATTGATCACCACTATGGTGCATTACCTTGGGATCTTCACCCAGTAATGCTATATCATGAGCATTGTAACCTATTTTCTGAATCAATAATTATTTTTGTTCTTTCGATTTCTTTTAATGTTTTTTCTCTGCAAAGCTGTGTGTTCAACCTTTACTAGATAGATTCATCTGTGTAGGTTTTCTAACACATTTACATGGTATCAAAGCCCACAGGTTGCTAGATAAAAGGCGCACTAGTACTTTATTTTGCAAGTATTACAGCTTGGAGATCGAAGATTGAAAGAAAAATGGAGTTTCCCAAAGCATCGATCCTAACATTGTACAACTATCATGAATGAAAGGACCAAATGGTTTGATACCTTCATCAGAAAGCGTTGTACAGGATTACCATGGCTGTAGAAGTGGAACCCACTTCATCCATAGAGAAATCCAAGTACCTCAATTGCATGGATGAGGCCCATGGATCCATATGCATGTGCATCTCCCCAGAGTTGCAGTTTCATCTATCTTCCTGTAGTACTCCCAATGAGATTTGGAAAAAGGTTGAAGAAATCTATGAGAAATAGGATGAGATAAAAGGACATCTGCTCGAAGTGGAGCTGCTCTCATTAGATCCACAGAACTATGACATAATTTAAGACTTCTTCACCAAATATAATGATCTATTGCTACAACTCAAGGGTCGTGGAATTGAAAAATCCAAGGAGGAGAGTCACCAAGTTCTCTCTATTATGTCAAATCTCAGTCCATAATACTTCGTCTTTATGTCTACATTTCATTCAGTAAGGCTCGCAACAGGTAAATCCTACACTATGCCCTCTCTCAAAGAGTTCATGGAGTCCCTCACTTTTGAGCAAGATAAACTCATTGGCATGTGGAAAATCAAACCTCCAAAAGAGCATGCACTTGTTGTGCATTATGGAAACCAAAATAAAAATCATAGATCTAATTCAAATCATAAAAATCAGCAGAAAAAAGACAAGGGAAAAGTGCATTCCCATCCAAAGAAGGAAGGGTACACCAAGCCCTTCAATGACTCGTCTGACTCCAAAAATGAGAAAGGGAAGAAAGGAGACAAATGCACCTACTGTCACTGAGGATTCCATCCAGAATCCTCTTGCATGAAGAAAAAAATTGACCAAATGGTAGAAATCCTTCAAAAGCACAACCTTGGGGGCCACATCCCTCAGGGCAGCAAGAAGAAAACTGAGGATCCACCACATGGGAAAGGTAACAATTTTCATGCTTTAGTTGCAATTAACTCTTCCCTTGATGCATGGATTATAGATTCTGGGGCATCACATAATATGGCTGCTACAAAGGGAGTATATTCCTCTTTGGATGCATGCAAAGGACCCCCCCATCCTCATGGGAGATGACTCACCGATTGAGGTCACTGGAAAAGGTTGAGTGGAACTTTTACACAGAAGCTTTGAAGATGTGCTTCATGTTCCAAAACTTGTGGTAAACCTGCTTTCAATTTATCAAATCACTCATTCTAGCACCAGAAAGAGAGTGGAATTCACTCCAAATGCATTGAACATATATGACCTACACAGCAGCTCCAAAATTGCAACTGGTGAGGTAAACAATGGAGCTAGACTGTATACATTTTCTGAATTTATTGAATCTGAATCCTCCTTATTGCTCACATGTATTGATGATAGTAGTAGGCTTTGTCACGAGAGGTTTGGTCACTTAAATTACAAGTATATGTAGCGACAAAGCAAGCATGAGATGGTGGAAGGCTTGCCAAATATCAGTTTCTCCAAAGGAGTTTGTGAAGGGTGTGTCCTTGACAAACATCCTAGAGAAAAGTTTGACACTGGCAAGACTCATAGAGCATCCTCTCCTCTAGATCTGATCCATAGTGATATCATGAGGCCTTTTCCTCATCCTTCCATCAACAAAGCAAGGTATGTGCTTACATTTATTGGTGACTTCTCATGGTATACTTGGGTGTATCTTCTCAGGGTCAAATCTGAAGTTTTTGTGCACTTTGAATATTTCAAAGCACTAGTTGAGACACTGTCAAAGTGAAAGATCAAAGCCCTCCGTACAGACAATGGGGGGGAATATGTTAACAAATCACTTTAGAACCTTTGCCTTGATTCTGGCATACAGTTGTAGCACATAGTTCCAAACAATCCACAACAGAACGATGTTGCTGAGAGAAATAATTGATCTCTCAAAGAGATGGCTTCCTACATGCTACATGCTAAGTCACTACCTCATAAGCTATGGGCTGAAGCACTTAATTGTGCTAACTACATCCAAAACAGATCTCCCCATAGATTTGTCAAGGATCAGAGCCCCTTTGAGGCTTGGAGCGGCACTAAACCGAAGGTCACCAACTTTTGTGTTTTTGGCTCTCGAGCATGGGCCACGATCCCCTCTGAAAAGAGGAAAGCTCTTGATCCACAGAGCATTGAGTGCATCTTTGTTGGATACCATGATGGTGTGAAGGGATATCAACTCCTGATTTCCTCTATGGACAAGCTCATCATTGAGCGAAGCGTCCAATTTGAGGAAAGTCTCTCACATGCACCACAATTGCCGCATGCAGACAACTTTTACCTACCTCATGACCAAGATGATGACAGTACACTCAGATGAAAATACAGAGCATGCAGATGTTGAGGTAGAGCATACAGATGCAGAGACAGAGTCTTTAGATACAAATCCAGTGCATGCATAGGATGATCCACATCCAAGCCCAAATCGGGGTTCCAACAGTGAATCAACTTCCCTTGTCATAAATCAGAGAATAAAGAACTTAAGTGAGATATATGCACAAGACCACCCAGCTGCTAGAAATGGTCATGTGGTGGATAATTCTGATCTGTGGAGGACTAGCTCAGAGTTTATTGAGCCTCCTCTTGCCCTCACTGCAACTGGACCAATGCCATCCAGGCATTTTCCTTTGGTTTAGTCTTCTGATCCGCAATATTATGCTGAGGCTGCTTCGCATCCCTCTTGGGAATCTGCCATGGAGGAGGATTACAACTCCCTCCTCGAGAAGAAGACCTGGGATCTGGTCCCCCTTCCTTCAGGAAGGAAACTTGTTCGATGAAAATGGGTCTACAGGACCAAGAGTGCTTCAGATGGGCAAATCACCAGACAAAAGGCAAGGCTAGTAGCCAAAGGCTTCCAGGAAGTGCATGGCATTTATTATGATGAGACCTTTTCTCCAGTAGCAAAGATGGATTCCATACGCCTTGCACTTGCCATTACGGCTGCCCAGGGGTGGGAAGTACATCAGATGGATGTGAAGAATGCCTTTCTTGATGGAGACCTATCTGAGGAGATCTACATGGAGCAGCCACATGGTTTCATTCAGGATTCATTTATGGTCTACAGACTGAAGAAGTCTCTCTACGGCCTTAATCAGGCCTCGAGAGCTTGGTATGCAAAGATGGATTCTTTTCTCTTACCACAAAACCATAAAAGATGTAAGTCTGATCCAAATGTTTACATGCTCAAGACACATGATTCTCTTCTTATCTTAGTTTTGTATGTGGATGATCTCCTAATCACCGGCAACTCAGCTTCAGCCATTGCTGCAGTCAAGAGGACCTTGCATGATAAGTTCTTGATGACGAACATGGGTCCATTACACTTCTTTCTTGGTCTTGAGATTAGCTAGGATGCCACAAGCATAAAACTATCTCAAGATAAGTATGCACGGGATCTCCTCGAGAGATTTCACATGACCGACTACAAGCTAGCACCGACTCCTTTTCTATCTAGAATCTACCTTGAGGATGGAGGTGGCACTGGATTAGTTGATAGTACTCTCTACCGAGAGCTAGTGGGGAGCTTACTGTACCTGATCCAAGTGGATTTTGGTGGCCACCCACCTATCCCACCTGGATCCCCACAACTGTCTCTGTCAACTTTTCAGTTTCTTTAATTGTAGCACAATTTACTATTTTTAGCAGTTTTTTCGGGTCCTAAACTTCCGGAGCTGTTTTGAGGCCCTAAACAGCGTTTTTTGGGAAATCTAGGAGCAACATGCATTGCAAATTGATATTGCTCTTCCCAAAGTTGTAGTGCTCGGATAGATATTTCTAACGAGCTATTTTACGTGTCAAACAAAGATTGGGTGCCAAAGTTACGACCCCGGGATGTTGATGACCAACTTACCCAAAACGGGGCCCACAATTTGGTGTTTCATCTTCTAGGGTTAGGTTTTGGGATGTTAAGGGTTTTCCATTGTTTCTAAACAATAAATAGGCCTTTGAGCCTCATTGTAACACAATTCAAAGCCATGTAGCTGCCACATCCCTTATTAGAGATAAGCTAACATCACCCTAGCTGGTTTATTTCCATTGTTATTTGTAAGCATATTTTAGTATTTTACATTAATGAAATGAAGTATTATTTGCACTGCATCTATATGTTTATGGTTATCTCTGTAATTTGTTGCATTCTTGTTTAAATCTAGATCAGTGGTATCAAAGAAGTTTGCTTTTTTCTCTATTTTTCTTTTGCATGCCCCCAATGAGGTTGGGATATAAGGAGTTAGGGCTTAAACTGGTCGAACCTTTGCAAGACTAGCCTCACAAATCCTGACAACCTCCCATGGCGGCTAAAAAGAAAGATGAGGGGGAAGGAGATCGTATCAAAATATTGCTCGAAGAAGCCCTCGAGTGACAAAGGAACGTGATGATGGACAACTTTGGCTAGATCCTTCAGCGACTACCCAGAGGCGACGCATCGGCTTCCAACAGCTACTCTGGAAACACCAAACCGTTTAAGGTACAAGTTAATTTTGAAATACCCATATCCGAGGGTCAGATAGACGCAGATGCTGTAGACAAATGGTTAAATCAACTAGAGGGTTATTTTTCTGTTCATGAATTTTTGAGTCAGGAAAATATTGTTTTCACTCTTCTCAAAGTAGCCCCCCACGTCAAGGACTGGTGGGAAACCTACTGCGAGCAAAGGGATGAAAGTACGGACTCACTGTTCTCAGCCGCACCCACTTGGAATTCATTCTGGGATGCCATCAAGGAGCAGTACTACCCTGTCAAAAGCTATGAGGACAAATACATAAAGTGGACCACACCACGGCAGGGAAGGGAACAAGATGTGCCAGAGTTCACAAACATTTTTCGTACCCTTCGCACACATTTGGGTATCAAGGACTCTGAGCTGCATTTCGTACTCAAATACTGTGACTGCCTACATATATACATCCAGGAAGAGATGGAGTTCCTGAAAATCTCCTCGCTCAGCACAACATACCGATACGCTATCAAAATCGAGCAAAAGTTCAAACAGAAGAAGAGAGACTTTGGATCTATGAATCCAAAATCCAAAGGACAAAGCCAAGGCGGGGTGACTCAAGACAACCCGTTGAAGCCACAAGAAAATAACAACACCACGAAGTCGAAGGACACAGGAAAGTGGTGTGAGTTCCATAAGAGCCCCACTCATAACGCAAGTGAGTGTCGGACCAAGCAGTCCTTGGTGGTAGAGTTGAAGGCTCCAGAATCAGATGCATGTTCCAACCCTAAGTCAGAACCCGACAAGGGGAATGGAAAAGGGAAGCAGATCATTGATGTGGAGCCCAGTGTCTCTCTTGCCACTGCCAAGATCCAGAAGAATGATCCTGAAGATCCAGAAGAGGGGGAGCGTCTTTTCCACTCACAAATGTGGGTGAAGGGTTCGCCACTGCAATTCATTGCTAATAGTGGCAGCCAAAAGAACCTCATTTCAGCAGAGGTCATGAAGCGGTTGGGCCTACCAACTAAACCACACCTGCAACCATACAGTATCGAGTGGCTTCATGAAGGATGAGATCTTCGAGTTCGCCAGCAGTGTCGCCTTCCCTACAACATCAAACCCTTCACAGACGAGGTATTGTGTGATGTTACACCTCTGGATGTTTGTGATGTACTATTAGGCCAACCATACTTGTGGAGGCAACATGTTGTGTATGAGTCAAGGTCTCGTGTTGTCATTATTTCTTTGTGTAATTCATTATACAAGATACCAGAGGTAGCCCCACCTATCACCACCTCTTTGATCACTGCCAAGAAAGGCAACAAGCTCATCTCCCAGACTAGGAAATTCATTTTCTCTCTGGTTCTCTCCCAATGTAAGGGGAAGATCATCACCACATCCATGACCCTCGCGAAGGGTTCTTCCACGCAGCAGCAATAACAGAGGGATATGGTCATGAAAGAACATAGGAACAACTTCTCCTCACCCACAGGGGTACCACACAAGTTTTAAGTCGGCGACAAAGTCAGGTTGCATCTGTATAAAGAACGCCTTACAAGATCCCATCATAAGCTTAGAACACTCCGACATGGTACTTATAGCATTACGAAGGCTGTGGGAAACAATACTTTGGAGCACAACATTCCTCCATTCCTTCGCTTACACCGAGTGTTCAATGTGGAATGTCGTCGACCATGCTTCCCACCATTACTGGACACATCAGAGATTGCAGAACAACTCACCAGGGACCCAGCTCAACAGAAGTTTCCTCATCTCAGGAAGGAACTTAACGCAATAGGGACCATTTCTTCCTAAGGGGGGAGGAATGATCCAGGTGGATATTGGTGGCCACCCACCTATCCCACTTGGACCCCCACAACTATCTCTGTCAGTTTTTCAGTTTCCTTAATTGTAGCACAATTTACTATTTTTAGTAGTTTTTTCGGGTCCTGAACTTCCGAAGCTATTTTGAGGCCCTAAATGACGTTTTTTGGGAAATCTAGGAGCAACATGGTTCGTTGACCGATTTTTTTCATCCCAAAGTTGTAGCGCTTGGATAGATCTTTCTAAGGATCTATTGTACGCATCAAAAAAAGATCAGGTGCCAAAGTTACGACCCTGGGAAGTTGATGTACCAACTTACCCAAAACGGGGCCCACAATTTGGTGTTTCATCTTCTAGGGTTAAGTTTTGGGATGTTAAGGGTTTTCCATTGTTTCTCAACAATAAATAGGCCTTTGAGCCTCATTGTAACATAGTTCAGAGGCATGTAGCCACCACATCTCTTCTCAGAGATAAGTTACCCTCACCCTAGCTGGTTTATTTCCATTGTTGTTTGTAAGCATATTTCAGTATTTTACATTAATGAAATGAAGTATTATTTCTGCTACATCGCTATGTTTATGGTTGTCTCTATAATTCGTTGCATTCCTGTTTAAATCCAAATCAATACCTCACCCACTCCAGACCATATCTCTCATATGGAGTAGGGGTAGTTTCCATATACACGCAGGAGCCGCATGAGCTACACTGGAAAGCTGCAAAGCGCATCCGCCGATATATGCAGGGCACCATCAACTTTTGGATTCACTATGCAGTAGGCACTGCATTGAATCTCCTTGGCTTCAAAAATTCTGATTGGGCAAGTGACAACATTGATCACAAGTCCACCTCTGGATATCCACTCAGTTTAGGGTCTACCACTATCTGTCGATCGAGCAAGAAGCAAGCTTCTATTGCTCTCTCTTCAGCTGAGGCCGAGTACAGAGGAGTAGTCAACATCACCATTAAGACTTTGTGGCTACAACACTTCCTCACTAAGTTGGGCATCCAGTTCCACCAGCCCACTGTCATCTGGTGTGACAACCAGAGCACTCTCAAATTTTGCAAGGATCCAGTACAACGACATTGGACAAAGCACATAGAGATCCATATTCACTACATCATAGACATAGTACATGATCGAGAAATTGATTTGTAGTTCTTTCCTTCAGCAGAACAGACTGCAGACATCTTCACTAAGACATTCACTGAGAAAAAGTTTCACTCTCTGTGCAATCATCTTAAAGTGAAGGACACAGTCGCTTAGCAACTTTCTTTTCTTCCTCTTTTCTTTTGATTACATTGTATTTTGAGGGGGGGTTTTCCCATGAGGTTTTCCCTCTGTCCTCAATTTTAGTACAAGTTGCACTATATTTTGGGTGATCTTTGGCCTTAGTTGCCAGGGCCCATTTTCTATTTTTCCCCAAAGTGGTGTTCAGGGGGGTGTTGGAGGTACTACACACCTAGGACCTTCATTACTGGCACATTGTTGGAGAGGTAAATCCCCTCTATGGGTAGAGGCGATCCCTACTAGCCCAACAGGGGTCTAGCAACAATCAAACAATGCTACACCGCAGGTTCCTAGTTGTGATTAACAAGTGGGTAAAAGAAACCTACTTGGATTCCAAC